>VMDR010010089.1:0-31701 GCA_007922815.1 Macrotus californicus | reverse complement strand
TAACTATCATATCTTTAGTCTTTACCTATGCTATACTTGTTTTCAGTTTTTAGAAAATTACATCAGCTTTATGGCCAGAGAAACTTCACAAACCATGCCCCCCCCCCCCCCCACTCACTACCATTGTGGCCAGGAAAGACACAATAACATTATTTCATTTTTTTTTTTGTATCTTTTTGTAGTTCATATTCCATCTGTGTTTTAGAATTCCGGGTACATGATATGTCTATCTGTCACCAAGGAGGTATTATTCTGCAGTGGTTTATAGCAAGAGCTAGCCAATTTTTTTTCTGTAAAGAAAATATTTTAGTCAGTGCAGGCCATATGGGCAACTTCTCAACTCTGCCGTTATACTGTGAAAAGTCATAGACGTGTAATCAAACGTGCATGTCTGTATTCCAATAAAACTTTATTTGCAGAAGCAGGTAGCTGACCAGATTTGGCAGATTTGGCCTATAGTGACCCTTGGTGCAGAGCATGAACTTACTGGCTCTGTCACCTTGGCAAGTCACTAGCCCCTCTGTGCCGTATTCTTCTCATCTTCATGGGAACAATAATAACTGTTTAGCTTTGTGAGATCCTGGGCAGATGGCCCAGTTAAGCTGTGTCCAGATTCCTAGCCCATAGAAACTGCAAGGCAATATATGTGTGTTACTTTTAAGCTATTAAATTTGTGATAATATTGTTATGCAGAAATAGATAACACAATATTAACTCAGACTCCGCCCGCGGGGTCCATGTGTTGTGGATATTTATGTTATGGCTGCAACGAACAACGAACAAATTCACACGGACTATGGAAATCCAGTGGAGAAAAAGGGACAGCATGGCTGATCTCTAAGTGAGAGAGGGGCCCGATTCCTGCCTAGACAGGCTTTTATTGATATTTTAGCTACATTACATCAAGGATGGTCCTCATTTACTATGCACAGGCTCACTTTAGGTGGTCACCTTTTATAGATAACAAAGGAAAGAATGTTGCTAATCACTTCAAAGAGAAAGGTCATTTGCAAATGTAAAGGGGAAAAGTGGTTGAACTGGTTACACCCATACTTGGGAGGTTTAGCATAGATTTTAGGAAGTTACTTTAAAGATATGCAGTGAACATTTGCTGCCTCAATTCAAGGTGAGGGAGTTTTAGCAAAAGCAGGCCTCAAAGCAGCCTAGGTACAATGCAGGCCTGATTCCCCATAGGAAAACCAATCCATGGGCTTGGTTTCCTGTGTGCCGATATGCTCCCTGCTGGCTTTCCAAGTCAGAGGCTGAGCTACATTTGCCACGCCACATGGATAGGTTCCCTATAATTCTCTTTGTTTTTAGTTATGACCACTACAGACCCCACAAAGCTTGCTACTTGCTGGTCTCTCACACGACCCTGGGAGAAAAATTTACAAATGCAGTGAAGTACACAAAGCATTATCAGTAAGCAACCAGTGGCTCCAAAGACCCATACTCTTAGGTTGAGTCCATCAAACCAGTTTTTTGGGTTTAGCCATCCGAGATTGTCATGGAGGGTTTGAAAAACTTCTTGTTTAGTCAAGCTTTGAATATCCTGCAGCTACTGATGTAATTCTAGCTGCAATTTATCAGTTTGTTCTTTTAAATTGGTAGAAAAATTCCCTTTTAGGTGATGTTGAATATCACTCCAGGAGTACTGGCTGGAATTCCACTCCAGCGAGATGACACACAGCTTGGAGAATCCTGGATCAGGAGAGTCCAACAGGGCAGAGGTGGATCACTGCCAGGGAAGCCTTTTCTATGATATGGCTTCACCCTCTTCGTCAGCAGCTCCAAAGGTCCTTCTGGAGAGGAAACATAAGCACCCCCTCTTCCCCAAGTTAATAGTGCAACTGGGTCTTCTCATTTTCCTTCTCCTAATGGGTCTATGTGTAAGACCAAGGGGTGAGGGCCTGGAGGCCTGTTTTGCACAAGGTATTTGTCTATGGGTGACTTTAAGTTATCATCACAATTCAAAAAATTGTATGTATATATTGCCAGCATGGTTAAATTCCTGGGGGATATTTTCTGACTCTCCCCTTTTTGTTTATTTAATAATGTTTTCAAGGTTTGGTGAGCTCTTTCAACAATTGTTTGACCTGTAGGATTATAGGGGATACCTGTTTTATACCAATTTCCCCATTTTTCTAAGAAAGCCTGAGTGGTTTGTGCAATATATTCCAGGCCATTATTAATCTTGATTTCTTGTGGATGGTCCAGGTGGCTGAAGGCCTCAAGCTCTAACATTCTTTGCTGATTCCCCATTGAGGGGAGTGGTCTATAGAGCACCTGAGTTAGTGTCTACCTGGAAAGAGAGGCCCCCTGCTGTTTCTGCAGCTGCAATGAGTTTGAACAGTGAGTTAATTATGCTACTGTTCTCAGGACCTGGTATTTCCTAGGTCTACAATTTACAGTGTTTCAAAGACTAGATGTTTATTATTCCTCTTACTTTCTTTCCACTTCCACTTCCCTTCTTTAATTTTTCACTCTAATGTCCTTTCTTCCCATGCCACACATGAACGTGGTATCTATGTTTTTCCTTTATTCCTTCTTACCCGTCTACTTCACAATCCTACACTTTCCTTCACTTTCTTCCTTCCTTACAGACCATCCATGACTTACTTGAACTTTCTACAACATAACATTCCAAAATAAGCATAATAAATCTTTTAAAACTTAAGCCTGATTAGACTGTCCAACATTTGACTTAAGGAGTATATTATGAAATGAATAGGGGAATAGTGAATAACATCTGTTTGCCAAATTATTTGAGGTTGCAACCCTCTGGGGTTAACGCCTAGAATAGGGTGATTTGCACTCCCCAGGGCGAAGAAGTTCCTGCCCCA
Organism: Macrotus californicus; assembly: GCA_007922815.1. NCBI lineage: Eukaryota > Metazoa > Chordata > Mammalia > Chiroptera > Phyllostomidae > Macrotus > Macrotus californicus. The sequence continues at coordinate 28,858 of VMDR010010089.1, read as the reverse complement.
GATGTTAAGTGGAGCGGGAAGGAAGTAAGGCTGAATTCGTCCAACTTGCCCATTTGGACCAAAACATTTGAGAGACTACACACCTTTTCGGGGTTGAGAAATGTCCCCTTTTCCAGTTATAGAAATGTAAATAAAATAGAAATCCCTTTTTCAAAATTAAGCACGATGGGGCCTCCTAAAGTACGGAGGCTGTAGTTCCTTATCTCAGGGATGACCTAGCTGGAACTCCCCTTCAGACGTGCTGTCTGCGCCAATTCTAAGTCTGCTGCTAGCTGCCGCGCTTCGCAGAACTGTAGCTCCAGGGCGGACCCTGCGGTCCGAGACCGCACCCGGGCAGTCTGGACCTGGAGGGTGGAGACAGCTTCCTACACTGGGTGCCGGGGAAAGTTGCTCCCACGTGAACGGGGAGGAGGGAATGTGAGGGGGAACAAGCCCCCCTCCACCGCCGCTGCCCGTGCTTCACAGGGAGACTTGGCCCTGCTGCGATGCGAGCGTATACACATCCGTGTCCCTACTGGGCTCACCGGGTGAGGCTGTGATGCTCACTGCAGCTGGGGAGACCTGTGGGAATGGCCTGGCTGGCATGCGTAGTCCCTTCTCTTTGTTTAAGCTTTCCTGATTATGAGGGCTTCTCTGCCCTGCTTTTCCCCATATTTTCAAATCTAAAGATCCCTTATCTGGGAGACATCCAGCCGCCTTAAAAAGCTGCTGAATTGGCCTAAAACATTGTTCCTGTTCCTTAGGAGAGCCCATTACAAACTGGAGCCCATTGTTGCTATAAAAGGCTCCTGCTTACTAAAAGAGGGTACAGAAGCAAAGCAATCGCGAGAGGGCAACCTAGGAAGAAATCCCTTTTTCTCTGAAATCGAACATACACTACCACCTTACTGAAAAGCACTCAGTGCCATCTGCCCTTACCTGGGCTGTTGTCCACAACTGCAGTTCGTAGCCCTGGGTCCCTGTTTGCGTGCCAGATGATGCGAGCTCCCCCAGTGGGTCTATGTGTTGTGGATGTTTATGCTATCGCTGCAACAAACGATGAACAAATTCACACAGACTAAAGAAATCTGGTGGGGAAAAAGGGATGGTGCGGCTACTCTAAGTGAGAGGGCCCTGACTGATCCCTGCCTAGACAGGCTTTTATTGACATTCTAGCTACATTACATCAACTATGGCCCTCATTTACTATGCACAGGTTCACTTTAGGTGGTTACCTTTTATAGATAACAAAGGAAAGAATGTTGCTAATCACTTCAAAGAGAAAGGTCATTTGCAAATGTAAAGGGGAAAAGTGGTTGAACTGGTTACACCCATACTTGGGAGGTTTAGCATAGATTTTAGGAAGTTACTTTAAAGACATGCAGTGAACATTTGCTGCCTCAATTCAGGGTGAGGGAGTTTTAGCAAAAGCAAGCCTCAAAGCAGCCTAGGAACAATGCAGGCCTGATTCCCCACGGGAAAACTGATCCGTGGGTTTGCTTCCTGTGTGCCAACATGCTCCCTGCTGGCTTTCCAGGTCAGAGGCTGGGCTACATTCACCACACCACGCGGATAGGTTCCCTATACAATATTAAACCAATATTGGATTATAACAGCAGTTACTGAACGTAAGTAATTATACTGTTTTCTTATCAGTGATTAGTTTGCCAACTATCAAAAAAGTAAGAATTTGACTTCAAGGCATCATGCTAGTCACCTAGGTTCATTGACAACACTATGGTAATTCATAATCCACAAAAGCACTTGCATAATTCGCCCTTCTTAGAAATTCAGTTCTCAAGTAGAATTCTTAATCTAGAGATAGTGTTAGAGGGTGAACAAATTCAAAGAGTTTGTGAAATAAAAAAACAACTGAGAAAACTGAAGATTGAAATATCACAACTGTTCTGTGTTTGGAAGGCTTATGACACAGAAGCAAGCGTTAGTCTTGGTTTGAAAAGCAGTCAGATGGTAGCTGGGCTTGATGAGAGTCCATGCTATCACTCCAACTCCATTTAAACATGACCTTACACAGAGCTGTGGTCAGTGGTTGGTTTGTCAGGGGACATCTAGAATAACAATAATTCTCAGAATTAGAGTCCTTGGCCTAACAGCTTTCTGTATACCAACTTCCAAAGCATCTAACTTCTACTGTACAGTGCTTAAGCACAGAGGGAAATAGATCCTAGGTAACTAAGCTCTAATAGTAAATCATACTTTATTTTCTTATAAAGAGAATTAGCTTGTGTAGTTAAAGTTTGAATGAATCAAATCACTTTCTCCTATAAGGAGAGTGTAAATGTGCCTTGCTAGTCCAGAGATAAATTTATCAGAGTCAGATTTCTCATACTTGAAACTGGTTTCCCTCACTTTCATAAACCAAGAAATGACAGGGTCATGTTTAAATGAAATGGGAGAAATGGCATAGATTCAGGATGTGGAGAGATTCATTATAATATAAGTTTACCAGCATATTGGGAGTGGGCCACAAGAGGAGCTGGTGAGATAACATGAAACCCTGACCCTGTCACATGTCAGTGGAGATAAAGAGTTGGGCCCATCTCTCAGACAATTGACTAATTTTACGAGGAAGCCTGGCATTTTCAAACCCAGGACAATGAAATCCTACTGGATGGTCTGAACAGTGCGATGGAGATGAAGCATGGGGTTTTCTCTTCTCCCCGCTCAGAACCTTGGAAGACACGCTCCTAAGAAAGGGGGAATAGAGGTTATGATAAAAGAATAACCTAAAATCCACTCAAGGCTTTGGGGAAGTTTCAATACTGAAGTTTCCTCCTGCTGATACACAGCAGGCAGAAAGCTAAGCACTTAGGAGAGTGACTTCCCATATAGTCAAAGGCCACAGAATAAAGTTTTCAGCCAAGCTTTCCCATGAAGTCATTTTTTGGGAGTTTAGGGTACTGTTTAATTAATTAAAAGCTTCAAATCTTCAGAAAATGCCTAAATTGTGTCTTGGACTCATTAATGTGGTTAGTATCTCGTTGGTATATTGTTTCTTCCTCTGTAAGAATCACTTACAGTAATAGTCTATGGAGTCAACACATCTAGACTGTTAAAACTCATTCTATCTACCTCTGACAGCATGGAAATTGCAGATGAATGCTGTGGTGCCATTTTGAATGAACTTGGAAGTTTGTCCTGCTCGTATTTATTGCTTGCTGCTTTAGTTTCCTGGTTCATTCCAGGTTCAGCAGAGTTCCAAGGCTTGTAACATTGGGCTGATGTTGAGTGGAGTCCAGTGACTTCTGCAGCTGTCTTACCTCTGCTGTCTTGGCATAAACTAGACTGGAAAGGTATACTTATTTGAGAACTCTGCTGTACCCAGAATCCTGTTATTAGATCCAGCTGGGCTCCCAGCCTCCTTGTTGCAAAAAGAAATCACACTGGCCATTGAGTCAAGGATTATCTGCTGATGCTAATTCAATTATGTTCCTACACACCAACCTGTTTTTGAAAGAATGTGTTGCTTTCCATGCAGTGTGGAGGTTAGCCTGACTACATTGTCAGATTAGAGGTGAATCTTCAGGAAATTTATTGTGTGTGTATATGTGAGAACACAGTTGTAAATTCTGGTCTTTATGCCTGCAATTGGCTGTACATTTTTTTTAACAGAGTAATTACATTAAACCAGTTCCTGGAACCATAGGACAATAAAGTGCTTTTAATTTAACACATTCGCTTTACTGCTCTCATAACCAATCCCAAAGGTCAGAGTTGTGGTATGTTATTGCTCCAAGAAGCCCCTCTCTTCTCTGCCCAAGCCAGTGACTACTCTGGGGTATAGGACATTTGTTCCAACACTTAGTTACCTCTGATCAGCAGGAAACTATCCTAAGCTACCCAATGGGATGCCTCTCTTTTCAACACCTCCCTACTTCCCCAGGATCCACTTTCTTCCTTATCTCTCACCTGGAAGCCCAAGTGAAATAACTTATCTTCCACCAAAAATCTAATTAAATAAGTGCAATTAAAATGGGGATTTTAACTGAACCCCATGCCCCAATTAACAACAGCTCAAGAATAAAAATGAGCAGAGTGTGAGCTGGTTAGGGAAGCACATTCAACATGCCAGCAACTCAACACCACTTAGCTTCTATCCACTAGCAATTCCAAGAAGCCATCTCACCAACATGCCAGTTGTCCTGCTGCAATTAGAAGAGGGTTCTATTCCTGGTTTGAATTGGAAAAGTAAGTAAAAGACTGATATTTTTTCCTGCAATGCTGAATTCTGTTTAAACAAAAGACATTTTCTTTCTTTCCCACAGCAATATAATAACCTCCTTTAACTCTTCCTTTTCTGCAAAGTTCTGAGATCAGAAGTTGTCATGCTACCTTTGATGCTGAGACTTTTTCATGCTGGCATTTCCTGGTCTGCGCCCAAGTGGACTGGGTAGGTAACCAAAGGCATGAGTTTCAGCCTCAGGGTTACTAGAGATTGCTCATGGTGTGCTGTAGTAAGTAATGTGTGTTGGACATTCCCTGACTCCTATAATCAGGGGAAAGAGAAAAAGAGAGACTCCATTTGCTTCATCCTTCCAAGATCTTCCTCCTTTCAGAGAGATGTCTTGGGTAAAGCAAGCGATTTAGGGCCCATGTTAATATTTCTTACCTATAGTGTAATGGTTTTGGAAGACCTTTTCCTGTCCAGCAGAGTGCCCTTCGCCCTTTCACACTGACCAAGTGCACATCCGACAGGGGGCCTTCTCTGACCTTTCAGGTTGGGACGGGTTCCTGCCTATTCTCCCATAAGACTGCTTTTGTATTATCACTGTATTCTCATGCTCTATTCCTCCAATTGACTGGAAGCAAGGAACTTCCATGTCTTACTCCTTTTTGTATTCCAGGGCCTGGCATACAGTAGATACTCAAGACATATTTTTTAATGGATTACTAAATACATGACAGGAAAGAATATCAAAAACAAACTGTTCTTCCGGTGAAAGTAAAAGGGAATAAAATTAGCCACCTGAATCACTGCTGACATGCACAAATCCTGGAGTTTCATTTCCTAGGAAGGGAAGTAGGCACATTTCTCTCATGGTTGCTTGGGGACCAAACCTGTGCAGTCCCTACACACACTATGGTCATGGGCAGAAGCAAAAGCTGCCAATACTGATGCCAGGCTGGCTCCTACACTGAGGCAAATCCCTCTTCACTTCCAGTCCAGTACGCTAGGATTTCCAGTTTCCTGTGATCCATCCTTAATTCCCCACCCACTACATGGAGACAGTAATAATACTGCCATCTTTTACCACTGATGAATTCTGGGAATGAGTGAGGTTACAGGAAAATAAAGGGATTTTTATTTCCTTGAATAATCTATAAAGAACAGAGACACTTAATTATTGTTCTCAATTTTACTATTACTCTCCCTCCCATACTCTGGGCAGCTGTTATTTCCATTCCTGTATGCCTTTCCTCTGAGCTAAGGCACATACTTAGCATCTTCACACCCAGGCCAGGCAAGTTCCCCAGGCTGGGAAAGCCCCTCCGACAAGAAGCTGCACAAAAACATTCCCATTTGTAGGAAGGCTGCCTTCAGCTGGGAACAATTCCTCCATACAGGCCCAGGACACTGAATGAGAGGGAGCTGAGAGAGGTGAACTTAGAAAGACTTCAACGTGTGAATTTTCAGGGTAAATGGTTCAACCCATTATAGTCTCCGAGTTTTGTGTTGGAGCTTTCCACAAAGGTCTGGTTTATGACATAAGAGGTTATCCTCCTATACATAAGAGCAGGTCACTGAAAAGCTGAGTTAGAAGCCCCTTATGGTTGGGGCTCGATGGTGGTGGGTTTCTCTGTAAGGAGTTCCACCTGAGTCATGTATTACCATGTTAGCATCTATAAGTCTTTTCTTGTATGCTGATCAAAACAACAATTTCCATCTTCTACCTGGAGGGTAGAAACCTGGACACCAGCATTCTGGGAGGTAATTATGGGAAGAGGGCTGAAATTACCAGCATGCAATATAGGAGCCAATATTCAGTTCCTTATTTTCCATATACTTTCCCACCCTCATCTGTGTCTGTTGTCCTCCAGTCCAGAGATTCTTGTTTTGCCATCTCCAAGAACAAATACCCAGTCTTTTGATGGATGGCAGGGAGGACCAGCTGTCTGACTCTTCAGAGCAGAGAAGGAATTTGGAAATCTACTACTTAACACATTTCAAGCCAATCTGTCTTTAATCAGCCCCACTTTTACCTTACTTACCTTGTGCCACCAGTTCTTCTGGGGTGCAAACCAAATGGTGTAACAGCTTTCTTTCCCCTTCGATAGAAGGAATTCTATTTCCTTAGGTCTTCCAAGTCAGGTGTAATAAACCATTTTCTTTTCAGCTTCTAAAAATATTTTGATCTTTTCTCTTTTCCTATTTCCATTGTCCTTGTAAATTTATGCCATTAAAAAATTCCTTACTCTCTCAGTGTGCTTTTAGTGGAATTTCAGTAGAGAAGCACAGGGACACACATGTGTTCAATTTACCCTGGTTCACGGAAACTCCTTGAATCCCCTTTGTGCTTAGCATAACTGGAGCTGGGTTTGGGGGCAGGTAACCAAGAATCCTGGCTGGTAAAGGGGGACAAATAGAGATAAATAGAGGGGTTGGAACGAGCCAGAGCCAGTGCCCCCTCTCCACACACACACACATTCAGTCAGCTTGTAGTCAAAGCTATGGCCGGTGCCCGCAGAAGCAGGCTGCTTCTTTTCTCTATGTCTTTGCTTATGTTTCTGTGTCTGGACTAATCCCTCTATTTTCTCTTACCCTAAAAACTGCCAGGTAAACATTCACCTTTCAAGAGTCAGTTCAAAAGTTACTGACTCCATAAAAGCCCATTCTAATTTCTTCAGGCAGAATTGGCCCTTCCATACCCCCCTACACACACGCACACACACACACACACACACACACCATGAGCATAATGTATTTGATTATACTTGTCTGTTTACGTATGTCACCCTCTTGACTCTAGGCCCTTCCTGGTGGACTCTGTGTTTTATTGGTCTTCATATTTTCAGTGCCTGACAAATAAGAGTTTTCATGAAACAACGAATTCATGAGAAGGAGATACGATGTCTGTCTGGAAAAATTCAGCCATTGTTAATATAACGAGAATGCTTTGCTTGACATCAATGTAACCTGGCAGCCAAGGAGAGTGGACTGGAATGCGCATGTGTGAACAATGATGACTTCACTGTGCTAGTCAGTGGGGGTGGTAGATGCTGTTAAGTGAACATGTGTACCATGTGGCTGTCACGTTCAAAATGACTGAGCAAGTAGAGCAATGAATCTGCATCAAATTTTACATTAAGTTTATTCCTCAGCAGAAACTATTCAGATGATTCAATAGGCCGTAGTTATGGGCCACTGGTGATTGGCAGCTTCATTGCAACAATGCACCCACTCATGTGTCATATCTCATGTAACGTTTTTTTTTGTCAAAACATCAAATCACCCAAGTGACTCAGGCCCCACTACAGGCCAGATTTAGTGCCTGCAACTTCCAGTTTTTCCCCAAACTAAAATCACCTTTGAAAGGGAAGAGATTTTAGACCATCGATGAGATTCAGGAAAATACGACCGGGCAGTTGATGGCATTTGGTAGAACTGTGGGATTTCCCAAGGTGCCTACTTTGAAGGGGACTGAGGCATCATTGTCCTATGTATAGTGTTTCTTGTATCTTCCTCAATAAATGTCTATTTCACAGTACATGGCTCAATATTTTCTGGACAGACCTGGTATCCCGGAGAAACAGATCCTAGTGTACTTTCTGCATTTCATATTGGGAACACCACATGAATAGCAGCATGATTGTATGCAATGCTACACTACCTGGATAGATGTAGAATAATAATATTTCCTCCTTAGTGTGACTTATCCTTGCAAGTTATTGAGCTGCCTCAGTTTCTCCAAACTGATCTCCCTCCAGAAAGTTAACAGAAGAACAAGTCAAAAGAACACACCGTTTTCTGCCAGCTTCTCCCTGGCTATGCGGACACACAAGAATGGCCCTGACTCAACTGGAAAACAGCCTTGAGCTCGTGGAGGTCATGACAGTGTAAATCTTGGCATCATTTTCAGAAGAGAAATAATGGTCATATCTATTAGATGGTCCCTTGGATGCTGATAAATTTTATTGGACCAATTTTGTTCCTTTCCCTGGGTCCCAGCTCTTGTAGGACTGGAGCAGGGGTAGTTCTCATAAGCCCAGTCTGAGTGAACAAGGTATGTGCTTATTAGCATGCTGGGGGCTCAGGGAGAGAAGCCGCCTACACACTTACATGGCCTCCATCTCCCAGAAACTTCTGATGATGATGGTAAGTTCATGTCTAGTTCTAGTAGTAATCAATTCAGAATGTCATTCACATATCATTTATTCACCCAAAATATAGTGAGCCCAATATTCACTATACAAATTGTTAAACATTTAGAAGATAAAATAATTAAAATTCCTCATAATTAGTAAGTGCCAAGCATTCTACTCAATGTTTTTATATGATGATCTCATTTCATAGTTAGCACCTGGGGGCAGGAAATGAGGAGGAAATGAGACTTAAAGCAGGTAAGTAACTCAGCTCAGGGTATATGGATAGGGAAGAGGTCCCATGCTAGGCAGCCCCCACTGCCTGCTGCACACGGTGGGTATAGTCCTCTCCCTTCTGAAACTCTTCCCCAGCACTTCCTGAGTCACAATTATCCCCTTGCTTTCTCCTCTCAAGAAGATTCGATTGAGAGAAGAAAATTATACTCTTGGGGCCAGAGAATTAAAAACAAGAGCGCAGAAGAAGCCCAGTCATTAAAGTATTAAGTTTCACATGGATTTGATCCCTATGCTAATACAACTATTCAGGACTCACTAAACTCCCCCAACCCCCAACCTTTGTCTGAAGGACTCACCATACCCAGTGGACTTGTCATTCAGTGGTCACCAGTTTGAAAAATAGTACATTAGAGGTTTAAAAAACTCCTGACACTCAGAGATTTGTCAGCAGGTTGTAACCTTTAAGGCTAGCAAAGGGGGATTCTCAGGATTATGTTTTTCATTTTTTTCACTTTTGGGCCTGGAGAGGTATAGCTTGAGAATTGATTTGTCACTGCCTGGTTCTAACTTTGTGACTGTAAAATACTGATAATTATATTCCATCACCCCCCCGACTCCTTTTTTTTTTTTTTGAGCCAAGTCAGAAAGCAGTAAGTGGCAGGGTCATCTTGTGGAAAAACCACTAGTCTCCAGGGGCCTTCTGTCTTAGATGCACTGCTTGGAGTAATTTACAGAGGTTGTCTTGCCTGTGTAATTGATCTCACTGTTGGCTTCCATAAAGCCAGATTTACAGGGGGTTGTGAATGAGGACGATGGCTTTGCGTGTGAGTTTAGGACAGATTAAGAATGAACAATGGTTTGGGGATAAAATATAACATCAGCACTTTAAAAAAAGTGGGTTCAGGTTAGATCTGCAATGAAATTGTGCAGATATGCAAAGTCTCTGCTTACATAAGAAGGACTATATTACTCTGCAGTTTAGTGTCATGGTGAAAACAGAAAAAGAAAAAAGAAAGAAAGGGAGGAAAGAAGGAAAATAAATAGAATAAAGCTTGAAATAACACCCAAGCCACTCTTGGCGTAGCTTTTGAACAATTAACCACTCTCATGAGCACCTACCTGAACAAAATAAAAATAATAGTGATAAAAATATAGTTTTCTATAGAAGTCAAAGGACATCAAGTGTACTCAAAACCACTTAAAATAAAAAAGCCTTTTTCTTGGCCATCTGTAAGCTCCTCTCCATTTAGCTTGGTTTGACAAAAGATTAGCCTGCTGCAGAACTGTCTAACCTGTATTCAGGGATTCATGGCATCCAACGCAGAAAACAGGTTTGCTCAGACTCACACCTAGAGGGAAAACCATGGAGCTAATGACAGGAGGGAAAATTTGGTGTCACATGGTCAAATGTAAGTATTGGCATCTGGTTTTCTTAAAAGAAAAGTTTCTGTTTACTTTCAGAAAATGGATTTAAAATAACTAACATTTTTATTGTGCCTTATATTTTCAAAGATTTAATCAATGAGTAAAATGAGGCTCAGACTCTTCCAAAGCTACACAGCTAGCTACTGAGTAGCTGAGCCACGAATAGTCTTCTTCCCAACCTGCATCTGTTTTCATTTGCTACCCAAATTAGGCTAACTCTTTTCTTCTTTTTTTTTACTATTTTTCTTTTTTCTTTTAAATATATTTTATTGATTATGCTATTACAGTTGTCCCATTTTCCCCCCTTTATTCCCCTCCACCCTGCACACCCCCTCCCACTCACATTCCCCCTCTTTAGTTCATGTCCGTGGGTCGTACGTATGAGTTCTTTGGCTTCTGCATTTCCTATACTATTCTTAACCTCCCCCTGTCTATCCTCTACCTACCATTTATGCTTCTTATTCCTTGTACCTTTTCCCCTTCTCTCCCCACCCACTCCCCTGATGATAACCCTCTGTGTGATCTCCATTTCTGTGACTCTGTTCTTGTTCTAGTTGTTTGCTTAGTTTGTTTTTGTTTTTGTTTTAGGTTCAATTGTTAATAACTGTAAGTTTGTTGTCGTTTTACTGTTCATAGTTTTGATCTTCTTTTTCTTAGATATAAGAAGGGCTTGGTGATGATGAACTCCTTGAACTTGACCTTATCTGGGAAGCACTTTATCTGCCCTTCCATTCTAAATGATAGCTTGGCTGGATAGAGTAATCTTGGATGTAGGTCCTTGCCTTTCATGACTTTGAATACTTCTTGCCAGCCCCTTCTTGCCTGCAAAGTTTCTTTTGAGAAATCAGCTGACAGTCTTATGGGTACTCCTTTGTAGGTTACTGTCTCCTTTTCTCTTGCTGCTTTTAAGATTCTCTCTGTATCTTTCATCTTGGACAATGTAATTATGATGTGCCTTGGTGTGTTCCTCCTTGGGTCCAACTTCTTTGGGACTCTCTGAGCTTCCTGGACTCCCTGGAAGACTATTTCCTTTGCCAGATTAGGGAGGTTCTCCTTCGTTATTTGTTTCAATAAGTCTTCAATTTCTTTCTCTTCCTCTTCTCCTTCTGGTACCCTTATGATTCGGATATTGGAACGTTTAAAGACATCCTGGAGGTTCCTAAGCCTCTCCTCATTTTTTTGAATTCTTGTTTCTTCATTGTGTTTTGGTTGAATGTTTCTTTCTTCCTTCTGGTCCATACCGTTGATATGAGTCCTGGTTTCCTTTCTGTCACTGTTGGTTCCCTGTACATTTTCCTTTATTTCACTTAGCATAGCTTTCATTTTTTCATCTAATTTGTAACCATATTCAACCAATTCTGTGAGCATCTTAATTACCAGTGTTTTGAACTGTGCATCTGTTGGTTGGGTAATTCTTCATCGCTTAGTTGTATTTTTTTTCTGGAGCTTTGATCTGTTCTTTCATTTGGGCCACTTTTTTTTGTCTCAGCACACCTGTTGCGTAGTAAGGGGCGGAGCCTTAGGTGTTCACCAGGGCGGGGCAACCATGTCGCTGCGTTGTGGCGCTGTGTGTGGGGAGGGTCTGAGAAGGAACAGTGCTGCTTGTTCCACTCTCTGCCAGTTTCCAGTCACTTCCCCTGCTATTCACAATCAAATTGGGCCCTTCTGGTGCTGATTCCCAGGTAGGTGGGCCTGTGTACGTTCTAGGACCCTGTGGATGTCTCTGATGAACTCTCCTATGAGGTTGGGAGTTTCTCCCACTGCCTCCTCAACCTCCACAGGTGTTTTCAATCAGAGGTTTGAGGCTTTATTTCCCCACTCTGGGACCCTGGGTTGCATGGTCTATCTTGCTCCCCATTTGTTCCTCCTGGTTTATCTGCACTCAAATGTGGGACCTCCCAGTCCACAGTCCACCTCCTCGCCCAGTCCGCCCCTCCTACTCGTCAGGATGAGCGCTTCTTCTTTAACTCTTTGGTTGTCAGACTTCCATACAGTTCAATTCTCTGTCAGTTGTGGTTGTTTTTTGTTTTTAAATTTGTTATTGTCCCTCTTTTGGTTGTTGGAGGAGGCACAGTGAGTCTACCTATGCCTTCATGTTGGCTGGAAGTCCTCTCTTTTCTTCTTTCAAGTATTTTTTTAGTGATTACCTGCCATCTTTCCCATATTTTTTAATGACAGCATCACAACCTAACCATTTTGGGGAGTCTTAAAATTGCAGTGTGTTGAAATGCTCCAATATTTTCTTATTTGACTGAAGAAAACTGCTAGTAAACTCTCTGTCCTTCTTTATGTTTTGTCTAACCCTATGTGCAGAGGCAAGTCATTCGTGCTTCCTCTCTGATTTTCTCCAGGACCATCTAGACAACTTTGGACAGGCCCAGAAAGGCAGGATTGAAAGACAGAGAGATGAGACCTCTCTGCATAGTGTCTTTCATATCTAGCATACTGTAGGAAGTCAATAACCATTTAATAATTACAAAAAGGAGGAAAGGAATGCAATCCAAAGTTGAACAGGAAACTGTGTAATACTGGCAACTCTTATAGTCTTGCTAGGGAGACAGAGGTACTCCTAACTAACTATTCAAATTAGAACAGTGCTTCTCAACCTTTGCTTCATATTCACAGGATGAGGTGCAAAGGGAAGTAAAGCTTATAAAAAACCACCAATACCCAGTGCTGATGTAGGCCAATGAAAGCAGAGTCTCTGGGTAGGACCTGGTGGGTATTTTCAAAAGGCTCCCAGGTGGTCCTAATGTTTAACCAAGACCGGAGAGCACCAATGTGTACACCACTGTGTCTGTTATGAGGGACAGAGAATGGAGGTAACAGCACAGCAGTGAATGTCATGGGACTTTGTGAGGAGATGTGTTCTTGGAGAAGGTCTGTAATTAACACTGGTGACAATACCAGGAGACGGACATTGCTCAGGAGAGCCAAGGAGGAGCAGGGAGTCACCTAGGATCACGGGTCAGAAACATAACCTTAGATCTGAAGGCCACACGTAGGACCTCCAGGAGGCCACTACAGATCCCAGGATGGAGGGTGTGGCAAGAACAGAGTTCGAATTCAGTTTGACATGGGAGTTGGGAAGGTGATGGTAGCTCCCTGCAGGTAGCTGGATCTAGTTTCTTAGAGTCCAGCATGGACTCAGCACCTTCTACTTGAAGGTGAAAATAAAGCCATACTCTGTTTGGAGGTCTGGCTCCATCCCTCTGGGACTCAAGGCCTCCTCTGTGAAATAAAGGAGTTACCTCAGAATAGCAATTTCAAACTATGCTTTTGCAGTAACAGGTAGTGCTTCTCAAATGTTATAAATTGGAGGCTCAGCTGAGGTATTTAGTAAAATGAAGATTCCCAGGCCCATCATGAGACTCTGACTCAGTGGGTCATGGGTGGGGTGCAGAAGGCAGAACTCTGAGTAGCCTGTAAGAACTACAGGACTTCTGAGAAATGTTTCTTAGGGATACCACTGTGTGCCTTAGGACTGCTGCGTGGGTGTGCAAAGAGGCAGCAGGCTGGGTCTGGGGTCCCGATGCCACTACAAAAAACAGAAGTCCACTCTTTGGCAGGTTCATATATTGAACTCTCAGCAAGACTTGCTTTGAAGAAAAGGTTTCATTAAGAATAGCAAAAGGAAGTTGAGAACCATTATAGTAGGTGTTCTCAAGGTCCCCACCAAATCCAACATCCTATGAACCTCCGTGGAGAAGATTCCCAAAGGACAAGAAGGGGGAGGGCAGAGGAGCAAAGACTAAACTGAGGACAATGTTTTTATTTAAGGAGTGGACTGAGGAGATTAAAAAAAAAGACAAAATTTTTAAAGGCTTTAGTTTTCAAATGCTTTTGAAACCCACACACCACACAGATAAACTAGCGAAAATGGCAAAGATCTGGCAAGGTAGCATTTTCTTTTATAATGAAGAGTTGGCTCTTAACCTCCGTGGTAGGATCTGGGTGGACAGTCGATGGTGAGAAATGAGACATCGTCACCCAGGAGGGGGAAGTAGCTTCAGGGCAGCCATTACTAGAGAAGACGTTCTCCTACTTGATCAGCAAAGTCTACATAATCCTTTGTTTAAAGAAAGTATTTCCAGGAAGGATTTTGAGGGAGACATTTGTGGAAAACATCAGTGGAATATTTTGCATTGGGAGAGAATTGCACTGCTAAACATTTTCAGCAGCTCTGGATTCTGACATGGATTTGGGAAATAGCAAAGGTGGAAAACTAGAGAGCACTAAAAATAGTATTAAAATACAGACTTTGAACAATTTCAGGAAAGTCCACTGATGACTGTGATACAGAGAAGCAGCTAGCCTGACAGGCACCCCTGGGCCCCATGTGCTCTCACAATTCCAGATGGTGGCTCATCGCTCCATAATGTAATTGCCTGTGTCCCTGACAGGCTGTAAGCTCCTGCTGAGGGCAACTGCATTGCATCCAGGGTTGCATCCCAGCACTTAGCAGAGTTGGTCAGATAATGGACATATAATAAATATCATTTGACTTTAATTGACATAGACCAGAGGGGAATGCAGGAAAAAACTCTCTGTGAGTGACTTAATAGAAAGAGGATTTCAATAGAACCACCACTGAGATACTCTCTAATCACCAGTGGCACAGATTGTTTGTATCAGAACCACATGGGTATATCAGGCACTATATTTGCATATTATTTTTATCTTTACTTACGTCTTGCTTAAGTAATGAGTGATTGCAAACTCCATTTTGTCCATTCTGTACTGGGAGTTAAGTCCCCTTGATCCAAGACCTTTATTATCTATTTTAAGTCTGAGGTTCAGGGATCCCTTCAGGCTTTGTTATAAAAACTCCTGAACCAGGTCACTCAGCAAGACTTTGTGGTGTCCATGCCTTCCTGCTTGTCCCCCTGAAGCCTCTTTCCTCCTAATGCAACATGGAGTCCCGCACGGTCTAGGAGCATGCTCAATGCCTTGGTACCCCTCTTCTCTTGATCTGCCCAACAATGAATCCATTCCATAAACTGCCTACTAATACACCCAGGCTGCCAGTCCTCCTGGAGAAGGTTCTTCAACCTGTCAGTTGTTGTCACTATAAATCCTTGGTCTCCTGTGCTGGCCAGGCCTTGAATGCAGAGAAACTATTTATATTTGTCAACTGCTATTTTAATCTTTTTTTACTTTCCTCATGATCCCTGGCCATCCCTCCCCATTTCAACACACTCACCCTCAGCAAACTGCTTGCCTCTGACTTTAGCAAGAAAATGAAGACAATAAAGCATGAACAACTTTCTATTTACTATATACTGAAACACATACTTTTTTCTTTCCTTTCATTTTCAGATAAAGGGATGTTCCCCATTCAGTTCAAATTCAATCCCTCTTCCCAAACTTTGTTTTCTATTGCCCCCTCCAAAAGTTTACTTGATCTGTCTTGTAGTTTCAGCTTCTCTCTCTCTCTCTCTCTCTCTCTCTCTCCTGTTATCTCTTGCTTCACAAATATTTTCATGTCATCTTCTCCAGATGGTAAGAACGACAGAAGCAGGAGCTTTGATTTATTCATTTTTGATGCCACCACTACTGAACATAGAGCAAGCAATACATATTTGTTGGGTTCAATCCTTTACATTTCCACATATATTATTGATATACCTGAAATTTATAATCTAATCAAAAACCCACCTTTGGCTAAGGACCCATTAACACAAAAAGATTTTTAGCAAATTCATTAATTAGGATCATTCTACTTTCAACTTTATTTCTTCATCTGAACAGAGGTTACCTTAGTTTTATACTGGCATTTCTACTTGTCAGTAAATGATAATGATTTTGAATTTCATAGGCATGTGCAAATTGCATTTTAAGTAATTATTAATATTAGTGATTAAACATGTTTCTACTTCCAGAACGGGCCTGTGCTGATTAATATTATTTTTCAGGCTAATAATTGTTATGAGGTAAAAAGTTCTCAAGGTAACTCCTGATAAGAATCATTTTGCTCATGAACGAACAATGTGCATTTGATCTGGGATGCGCTAAGTGCAGGAACAGAGAACACAAGCCAGAGCTTAGATTAACTTGGACAGTACAGGAGTTTATCAGGGAGAAAAAAAAGTTACTTTGAAGATGAGTTTTGAATTGCAATTTAATGTAGGCTCCAGGCCTCGTACCCAGGGACCAGATCATGCCAGGAAGTTCTGATCTCCTCCTAGAGGGAGGTCTACAGCTACTCAGTGACATGGCCATGCTCACTTATTTGAATCCCAAGAGTATATAATTTCACAAACTCTGATATTGATCACCATTCAACATGTCAGACTCTGTACTTGTTGTATACCTGTTTGACCAGCATACTCCTGTGTCTAAAAAGAAAGAAACTTCCCCATTCCTAGCAGTTACAGTTTTCGTATGCTATATTAGTGACAGTGTGAATCAAAATCACAATGATCTATCTGCTCTGAGGCTCCTTTCCCACAGCTCTGTTTTCTATGAACTTTCAGAAGAAGAAAGCCTGCCTTCCTGGATGCAGAGAGTGTGCTGAGAAAAGCCTTTCTGTGTGGCTGGCTGCCTGCTACTTCCCCCTTTAGTCAACACAGTCGTTTCTCCTTCAGCTTATTGGTCCAAGTGTTGCGATCGAGTGAGAGCTTGTTCTGGTTGTTGTATGATGGCCAGTAAGTCAATTGGCAAGGAGTTGGGCAAGGAAAGGAACTTTATTTGGAAATCTAGCAATCCTAGAAGATGGCAGGCTAATGTCTTAAAAAAACACCGTGAGAAAGAACAGAATTCAGGCTTCTTTTATGTCAGGGGAAGGGGGCTTGAGGTCAGGAGGTGGCTGATGAGTGCAGAGAACTGGACGTCAGCAAGAGTCCGAGGGGAATGGTGAAACGTCAAACTATGGATTTTGTGGTCTCAGTCACGAAATTCCTACAGACCTTTTGATAAACAATAATTATTTTTGTACATACCTTTCTTATCTCCTTGAGGAGGCAGTTTCAAGCAGTAATTGCTAAGCTATAGGTTAAATTTCTTTAATGATTAGCATATCTATGTCCAGGACTAAGCAGAAGTTGCTGACTGACATGGCAGGCTTGAGCAAAATGGAGTTGGAAAGACTGATTATTTTATCCTACTATAGTGTTATGGTTCCAAAAAGAGATACTAGTCACAAACAAGAAGTCAGAGAGAGGTTTTTGTAATTTTAAAAAATATATATTTATTTATTTTTTTAGAGAGAAGGGATGGGAGGGAGAAAGAGATGAAGAGAAACATCAGTGTATGGTTGCCTCTCATGTGCCCCCCACTGGGGACCTGGTCTGCAACCCAGGCATGTGCCCTGACTGGGAATTGAACCAGCCACCCTTTGGTTTGCAGGCCGGTGTTCAATCCACTGAGCCACACCAGCCTGGGTTTTTTGTTTTTTGTTTTTAATCAAAAGACTTTTCTGGCTTGAAAATGAGAAAGCCTATTTTATAAAGTATGTAATGTCTTGAGCAGTTCATTACACAAATGCTGTGGTAGGAAGGGAAAGGCCAGACAGAGTTTCAGAGAGAAAAACAGATGATCTTTCAACGGCACTTGAGAGTCAAAGACCCTTTTTGAGTAGCAAATAAGAAGACTTCTCTGCTGAGGTTGTGGCATTGGCAAGAAGTGTTTCTAAAGCTCAGTCATAAAGTCATTGCCTTGGGCCAGCAGGCAGATTGTGATCTGCAGCAGCCTTTAACAGAATTCTGAAATCTCATATCTATAATCTCAGAATCATGGTCCATGTCTCCAAATTCTAACACATGTTCAAGAAACGCAGTTTTGTAATGATGGTTGTTACTTCAATTGGCTTTTTTATACTCTTGAGGCTCCTGATCATATGTTTGTATTTATTCAGTCTCTGCACCTACATTCCATAACTTGGAAAGCTAAACTCCTGGCCTTGGAGTTGATTCTTCTCAATCTATAATTTTGCAAGCAATCTCAGGAGGTTCATTTACAGCAAAGATTTGATTCCTGCTGTGATGCTAATAAGCAGGCCAATTTTCTTACCTTTTAATAAAGTCATCAGCAGAAACAAGTGGGCCTCAAAGGAGAGTGCAGAGAGGCATTTATCCTCAATGGGACAGGGGTTCTCTTCTTCATAATTGACAGTAAATAAAACTAATGTCTAATTAAGAGGTTGACACAGCTTAAAATATACCTCCTTACTTGAGTGTCTAATGCCTTGAATCCTAGTTTATCAGGGCTCTGATTGGGTACATTTCCTAATTCAACCAGTCAATGGCAGGATATGCTGAATCAGGAAGGGCTGAGACCTCTAAGTTCGGAATGGGAGGAAGTTGAGATGGACAGGTGGAGAGTCTTAAGAGTGTCTGGCAGTGACTTCCAGGTAGTGGTGTAAGCTGACAAGCAGCTGTGGGGCTCAGCAGATAGGTAACTGAGGCTAAGCTTCAATTCCCAAAAGAACGGGTAGGAGCAAGACTTAGAGAAAAAGAACCTTCTACAATTTTAGAGAATATAGCAAATGTCATTACTGGATAATCAGAAGCTTAGTCACAAAGAAGGGAGAAAAAAAGCAAAAGCTTGGTTTCAGGAACTACAGAACAAGGTCAAGTGTAGAGGGCATAGCACATCCTAACTATCCACCACACCAGATACACACACTCTAATCAGCGATCAAGGTGAGTGAACCACCCACATAACATAGCTCTGACTGAGCTGTGCTTCCTCTCTGGCCCAGAGCCCAGCCCTAGTTCAGACCACCCCAACCCCTCACTTGGAACACTGGAATGAAGCCTGCTCACTCTCTTTCCAGAGAGGCCTCCTCTCCAATCCAGTCTCTCCATGGCAGCCTAGAGGAGACTTTAAAAATGAAAACCCTAGCAAGTGAGTTTGCTGCTGAAAACCCTTCAATAGTTCCACATGGTGCCAAAGTATAAACCCAACTCCTTCATCAAGCCCCTCAGGTTCCCTTGAATCTCTCTTCACCTCAGTGTCCTCCTTCAGTTAGAGCCAACTCTTGGAACCTTGGATGTTATGCTTGCTTTCTTGCTCACAAAACTTCACATATGTGTAAAGTGGACCACCTTTTCCACTTGCAACCCTTGTATGGTTAATCTCTACCTCAGCTTTAGATGTCAGTTTAGCCTTCCCTTCCTCCAGGAAGCCTTCTCTGACTTCCCAACTCAAAATAGTTGCCCTACTCTGTGCCCTTAGGTCATCCTACACACTCTCTGTCATAGCACTGAGCACATTCTATTGCTACCCTGTTAAGTTTCTTCCACCACCAGTCTGGACGGCCTTGTTACTCAAAGTGTGGTCCAGGGACCAACAGCATTGACATCCCCTGTTAGAAATGCAGACTATCAGGCCCCCCCAGGACCTACTGAATTGGAACAGGCCTTCTGTCAGGGTCCCTAATTGGTTGGCATATGCCTGAAAGCCTGAGAAGCACAGCCCTTCACCATAAACTGCCTGAGAGTAGCCACTTATGTGGATTCTCTGTGATCTTTGAAGTGACTACAAAATGACCACACAATACGACTTTCTTAAAGAGATTAGTAAATTAAGAAGAGGGTGTTGGAAATCACCCTGAGGTTCTCTCTTCCTCTGTGGCTGGGAGCCCATGTGGGTGGGATGGGGAGGCTGATGGAGCTGGAGCCTTGCCCTCCAAGGACCCATCTCCTGGGTGGAGGCACTATGGCTTAGTGGGGAGGGGGTCTTGAGTTTCCACTGTGCCTTATGAGCTTGAGTAACACTGGACAAATCTCCAGGCCTCATTTAGTCATCTATAAACCAGGCAGAGAAGAATGTTCTTCCTCATTGAAGTCTTGAGAGGATTAATTGAGACAATATACTCAGAAAGACCTTGTAAACAGGAATCAATTATATACGGGTGAGGAATCCTTCTTTGATCTGCCCTTTGATCCTCTCCAACCTACACCAGCTCTGCAGGGAGATCACCCTGTGGTGGGTGGGGCTGGGGCTGGGCGGCTGCGGAGGCCCAACTTCCAAGTCACTGTCAAAACCAATAGTTTCTCAGGAGAACTGTGCCCAGTGCGGGGCTGCTGGTAGCCCCTCTGTGGCCTGGCCTCTCTCAGCATTGATTTTATTCCAACCATTCAATAGGGATAATAGCAGCGAGAAATCCATCAGTCCCACATCAGGCCTAAAATCCTGACCCCATTTAACAAATCTGATGATACTTAGCATATCAGCATGTTTGCTTTCTTTCCAGCAAACAGTCAAACATGATTAAACTCTCTCATTTCCATATTAATAGCACACCCATGTGTGAAGAATGTAGAAAAACTCATTTCTGGAAATCTCATTTTTGATTTAAAATTTTCCAGCCTTGTAATGAACCACACACTGGTTGTTCAGGAATGTCCCTTCCTGTCAGGGGACTCAGGGGAGATGATGTCCCCTTTTCTGTCATCTTCTTCCAGGGATCAACAACTTGGTCACAAAACACCTTCTTACCCATCAGATATTTTTTTTGATTTATCAATGATAAGCTTTATTTATTTATTT
Organism: Macrotus californicus; assembly: GCA_007922815.1. NCBI lineage: Eukaryota > Metazoa > Chordata > Mammalia > Chiroptera > Phyllostomidae > Macrotus > Macrotus californicus. The sequence continues at coordinate 8,401 of VMDR010010089.1, read as the reverse complement.
ATTTTTATTACACATCCACTTTTTTAAAGTATATTTTATTGATTATGCTATTGCAGTTTTCCCACTTTTTCCCCCTTCATCCCCCTTCTGCCCTGCACCCCCAATCCTCCAGGATTACCCCCACTTAGTTCATGTCCATGTGTTGTACATATAAGTTTTTTTTGAGTCCTCTGTTTCCTATACCATTTTTGATCTCTCCCCATCTATTTTATGCCTACTAATTATGCTTCTTCCCTGTACCTTTTTCCCCCTATTCTTCTTACTGAAATCCCTCTATGTGATGTCCATTTCTCTGATTCTGTTCCTGTTCTAGTTGTTTGCTTAGTTTTTGTTTTCATGATTTGTTTTTTCTTTTAGGTTCATTTGTTGATAGTTGTGAGGTTGTTGTAACTTTACTGTTCATATTTTTGATCTTCTTTTTCTTAGATAAGTCCCTTTAACATTTCATATAATAACGGTTTGGTGATGATGAACTCCTTGAACTTGACCTTATCTGGGAAGCATTTTATCTGCCCTTCCATTCTAAATGATAGCTTTGCTGGATAGAGTAATCTTGGATGTAGGTCCTTGCCTTTCATGATGTGGAATACTTCTTTCCAGCCCCTTCTTGCCTGTAAGGTTTCTTTTGAGAAATCAGCTGATAGCCTTATGGGAACTCCTTTGTAGGTAACTGTCTCCTTTCCTCTTGCTGCTTTTAGAATTCTCTTTATCTTTAATCTTGGGTAACTTAATGATGATGTGCCTTGGTGTGTTCCTCTTTGGGTCCAACTTCTTTGGGACTCTCTGGGCTTCCTGGACTTCTTGAAAGTCTCTTTCCTTTGCCAGATTGGGGAAGTTTTCCTTCATTATTTGTTCAAATAAGTTTTCAATTTCTTGCTGTTGTTCTCCTTCTGTCACCTCTATAATTCAGATATTGGAATGTTTCAAGTTGTCCCAGAGATTCCTAAGTCTCTCTTCACTTTTTTGAATTCTTGTTTCTTCATTCTGTTCCGGTTGGATGTTTATTTCTTCCTTTTGTTCCAAATCGTTGATTTGAGTCCTTCCAGTCACTGTTGGTTCCCTGAATATTTTGCTTTATTTCATTTTGTGTCTTTCATTTGTTTTTTCATTTTTTAATCAAGTTCAATGTGTTCTGTGAGCATTTTGATTACCAGGGCTTTAAATTCTCCATCATATAGGTGGGCTATCTCCTCATTGCTTAGCTCTCTTTCTGAAGTTTTGCTCTGTTCTTTCATTTGGGCCATATTTCTTTGTCTTAGCATACCTGTTAAGTTGTAAGGGGGTGGGGTCTTAGGTATTCACCTGGGCAGGGCAACCCTCCTTGCTGCCTTAAGGTGCTGCCTATGGGGGGAGGGGCCAGAGAGAGAACAGTGCAGCTCCCTTGCTCCTCTCTAGCCCACTTTCCAATGAACTCTCGTGTGAGACTGGAAGTTTCTCCCCCGCCAGCAGCCACCATAGTCCACAGCCACCTCTGAGTCTCAGTTTCTCCTTCAGCTAGCCCTGTCCACACAGTCCACTGCCTTACCACAGGTTCTCTCAGCCAGCCCCGGCCACACCATGGATTCTTGCAGGTCTGGTTGTTCTGGTTGACTTTTTCTTTAATTTCTTGGTCATCAGAGTTCCATGCAGTTGGATTTTCTGGCACTTCTGGTTGTTTATTGATTTTAGATTGATTGTTATCCTCCTTTTGGCTGTATGAGGAAGTGAAGGGTTTCTACCTATGCCTCCATCTTGGCCAGAACTCCCCATCAGATTCTTAAGGCTGCAACTTAACCCTGCTTCTAGCTGCTCTCTCCTTACTGGGAATAGAGGAGAGGGTCTCCTCTGATCTGGATGAGATCCTTTTTCTTACCTAAATGTGACAATGAAATTACTCCACACCCTTCAAGAATCTGAGACCCTTCCTCTTCTGGTTGGATGGTTCCATTTCCTCTCACTTTTCTTCAGACTGGGGCTGAGACCAGTTTGCAGACAATGAACGGAGAGGAATATAAGAGCGGTTGAGTCCCAAACTTCCCCTAAACACACCTTGCAGGTGTCACACTTGTCAGTCACACTCCCTTCCTCACAGAAGTGGAGACAGTGGCTGGCTCTGGAGGGAGAGGGCTGTGTCTTGGCTCCTTCATGGACAAGCCTTCTCATTTTGAGCAAGTAGCTTACCTACCACTGTTTCTTCAACTGTCAAAATAGAAATAATATTATTTGTATTAATCTGCCTCATAAGGTTATTATAAGGAATTTTAAATAAAGGATGCATATAGAGCACTAAACTCAATGTATAGAATATAGCAAGTGCCAAACAAAAGTTGGCTATTGTTATTTTGTTTTTATTGTTTTAAATAATGTATCACTATTCACTGTTCCTCCCAGCAACTATCAACAGCGGTGGGTAGAGAAGAGTTCCCAACTATGACACATCTGTCTTGACCCCTTCAGCAACCAGGTGGCAAGGAAGAGGAACATCTATATGGAAAGGAAGTGGGCTTCTTCACCCTCTGCTCCTACATTGTGTGCCAGGAACAAGGAAATGTACATTTTAGCCCAAGTCTGTTTCCTACCATTTGGGTTGGTATTGAACAGAGATGGGGTCCTGCTGCCTGCTGTCCATAAATTCCAGAGGCAGAAATTTGGTGAAAAAGGAAAGAAGTCTTTTCCTCATAAGCTACACAATTTTGGAAGAATGGCAGACTTCTGCCTCAGAGCCTGTCCCCTCTAGAACATCCAGAGAAAAATAACCCTGCCACCCTCTGCCAGATTGGTTCAAGGCTATGCCTGGAACTCCTCCCATGAAAAATACTGTCCTTTGTGAAACTCAAGTGGCTGCAGCATGACCATCCAGGTGGCTTAGCTGGTGCCCAATCATGGTCCAATTTCAGGCATCTTTTTGCAGTCTATGCACGTGCCTGCATCCTCACTGCTCAGTGCATCCTCAGTGCCTGGGCCCCATCCCTCGGTTCATCAGTTCACCTGGCTGAGCAGGACCACACAACACCTGTTGCCCACACTGCCTCACTCCTGTGCAGGGAGGGGCCTGGGGCCTGTCACCTGGCAACACAGCTTCCAGTGCCTGCCAGTCACAAGACTGCCTCCCAGCAGGGAGAAGGAAGGGAAGAAGAAGCCTGCCCTCAATTTAAATCTCTCCTCTCCAAAATTCCATGCACTGCAGAAGCGAGTAGAAGGGCTTCTCCCTTTTTCCAAACATTTCACTAGCCTGGCACATGCTTCATACAGGGAACCCCTCCTACCACCACGTTAACCTCCATGGTACTTGTGTCACTCTGACCTCTCCAGCCTGCACAAACCCCATGCAAGCTTCCTCCTGCTGCATCATCTGCCTGGCTAGCTTGGTTGCTGGGGCCACATGACACTGCTGCGCTGGTTTGTTTACCCTTTACCCAGGGAATGCAGGTCCCCCCCACCCAACCTTAGGTGTTTCCTGTGGCCCTTCCCTCACTCCCAGCCTGGGCTCTTGTGCTGCCTCTGGGCCCTTCCCCTTCCCCACAGTGGTCTCCCTGTACCAGGATGTGTGCTCAGTTTCTTAAAGCTCTAAACACTCAGGGATTTCTTGAAACTTGCTTCAAGTTTCTTGTATTCTTGAATTGGATGTAATTAAAGATGGTTTCTTTGTAGAGGCCTTAGCAGGGCACTCACTGTACATGGGGGAGGACATTGAGATCCAAACTGGAGTTAAGCGACTTGTTTAAGACCAGAACACTGGTCTTCTGGATCCAGATCAATTTTTTCCACACAGTCCCACTGTCTCTCAAAAGACCAAGGGAGTCTGCTGGCTGAGATAAGCCATGCTCCGCATGGGCAGTGTCAAGGTTGACTTTTGTCCAGCAGTCTTTCAGGACACATTTCTTCCCAGATTACAGAATCTGGTCCCTTATGAGTTTTTTAACTATTGCTTTCCCAACTGCTGTTATCTGACCCTGTGCTTGGAGTTATCAAACTTCATTCTCTTTCTGAATTCTGCCATCTGCACTCTGGTGCTGTGTGCTACGGACAATGCATGACTCTGGCTCTGTTAATCATTGCAAATAATTGGGTATTTTCTTACAAAACATAAAGCAGTGAAAGGTTCTTTTTGGGTTTGAACTGGGAGTAAAGAAGATAAAGGGTGGAAGGGAAGATAGGACCCCTCCTCTTCTGTCTGCTATTGCGCTGATTCTGGCCGCATTGATTGACAGATCAGTGGCCATCTGCCGCCTGCCTGAGCCCATCTCCATGAGGCACATGGGATCCTCCCAGTGGTCACCTGGGAGCTGCTTCAAACAACGTCCCAGTTTCATCCCCAGCACAGGCTCACAGAACCCTCTGCCTTTGAATATGTTCCTGGGAAACACCATATGTGTGAACTAAGTTTATAAAGCAGTATGTTTAAGAATAAATTTCAAGATGCTATTTTTCAGCAGCCTTTGAATCATTTCAACTCATTTGCAAAATAAACTGTTTGCCAGAGGAAATTCATTTTTGATGGCCATAGAGAGAATGAAAGTTGTAATAATGGGGTTTTTCCCTCCTGATAGTCATGAGCTATTCTGCCAGGGAGCATAAGAGTAGGCAGCCATATAACTTATTATATGCAAACTCGTGAGTAATAAAAATACATATCACACATAATACAGAAGACTAGTATTTCTAGTTTTCAAAGTTGCATGGCATTTTGTCAAACAACTTGGAATTTATTTTGGTTTTTCACCAGGAGTAGGAAGATGAATTTACAATTTTTAAAAAAGATTTTATAGAGTTGCCCTGTGCCTCGATTTACCAAAACACCATTTATCTCACCACCTGATAATGAGAAGCATGTCTGAAAGATACTACCCAGGAGGAATGTTAGGTGAGAGCCTGGGTCCTGATAGAGAAGGTGGTCTGTGTGCCCTTGATGGGCGGAGACAATTCATGTGCAAGGGAGACCCAGACTTGCATTGGTGTTGGTGGGTCTCAGATGCCCTGTTTTACTTTTATCATCTCTAGCTCCCTTTCTGTGTCTCTGTGATTGTCAGTCGAATTGTGAGTCTTCAGCTCCCCCCATACTCAGACTGTTGTTTTCCTCTATCCTTATCTAGAGAAGGGAAGCTGGACCCAGCTAATGATGATAAAAGGTATGTGTAAAAGGTAATCAGCACTACTTCATCAGGAGCCAAGCCAGTATTTAGGTCATTTCCATGGATCAGAGCCTTTTGAATTGATTTCCTCACTTCTTTAGGGAGGGTGCCAGACTGTACCAGGGAATCGTCCGGTGAAAGGCAGCACATCACAGAAATGTGCACCCGGGAATTGCTGATCGCTTCAAGATGGATTGCAGTACGATTAAGAAACTGCAGGAATGCTCTTGTTTACTTGCTGCAGTAATTGTACAAATTGTGCTGGCTTCTCTGCTCCAGCACGATTTCTTTTAGCGATTCCAAGGGTTGTGTTTCTAAAATCAATCCTTTTTGGGCCACCAGGGATCAAACCCATCAAACCAACTTAGCTGTGTGATCAGTGTACAAACCCTGTGTGAGACTTGAGAGGTATGGGTGCTACGAAATGGGGTTTATACGCAGGCACAGAAGGGAAGTGGGGTATCAACTTTGCACTCCAAAGCAGGTCCCACATCTTTGCTAAATAGAATTCAGTTCCTTCTAGTGTTCCTGCTGACCACAGAGTAAGGAACGTCTTGCCTCAGGCTAACCTGATTCCATACAGCCTAGAGAGTTGAAAGCAATGTGGGTTTTTGCTTTGACTTAATGCCAGCATGCATGCTTAGCTGGTGTACATTGTGAACCAATATTTTTTTAAAGTGTAAACACTGAGACAGCAGGAGTCAAATCCTATGTTTGGTGTTTAAGGAATAGTCACAAATTATTTCATTGATTTTTAATTTTTTTTACTCCCTGAGCCTTCAGCTTTTCCTCAAGGCAGGCCCTGGGGAGAGGACACCAGAGGGGAAAGCAGAGGTCCTGGGGAGTTCCCTGGGCAGTGGCTTCTGGCTGCCTTGGAGCTTGGAGGGTGGGTTAGGCCCCATTCAGTAGTTGTTAAAGGCACTGTCCTTGTTGGCACTGTGGTGCTGCAGGACGCTACGTGTATGTCCATGCATGGCCATATATGTTCATATATGTACCACATGATGTAGTATGTTTGCATACAGCTATGATATAGCACTTGACACTCTCAAAATGCTTGAGTCCCCAGTGCTATCCTGAGAACAAGGCTGAATTTAATTCATCTTTTTATACCCCAGTGGCTAACACAGTGCTTATCCTCAATGTCTTAGAGGTAATACCAGCTTAAAGAGAGAAGTCCAGAGTTAGAACCCTGAATTAACTTTATGCTGAACTACAACCCCTACACAAATATAATTAATTATCAAAAGGATACCCCAGAAAAGAATGTTTTATGGGTTAAATACAAACATATACACTAATAACATCATTTGCCTTCTAATATAGTATAATATGAAGTACACAATATCTCCTATGAACTACTCTTTCCAAGCAACCTGAATTTAATTAACATTTAGATCTAACTTTTACTTCACAGGAAACTCAGAGAATAGAAGAACAAGCTAAATAACACTCAAAAGAAACAGTGATACAAACCAGACTGTGGGACACTCAGTTAGACAACAGGTCCCATCTCTAAAATAAGAGATTTAAATTAGAGACTTAAATGTTATTCTCAAAAACAAAGGACAGTGATGGGAGAATGTTCTTGATTTTGAAAACAACTTAAAAGACATAGCAACCAAATTTAGTGTATGTTCCTTTGTGTAGGAGCTTCATTTGGGGGGAAAAAAGCTATAAAAGATATTGGAGCTAAGTGGTCAAAGTGAAGCCTGAATTGGAAATTAGATATATTTAAAAATTACATAGGAAAAAGCAATTATTGGATCTAGCTGATGGGTGCTAATTGTTCCCATCTTTCTATTTTCCCATGTGTTTAAAATTTTTATCCTAAATTTTTTTTTAAAAGAAAGTAAAATACCAACTTGACAAGAAGGGAAAGGACATTCTAAGCTGTCAGGCACAGAGGTAAGAATCGGTATGGTGGGTTCTGGGACTTAGGGGGAGCTAGACTTTGTGGACTGGCAAACCCAAGGGAGCACACAGTGTGAATGGAAGAGGTTGGCAGTGCCAGCTGTGTTATGGACCTTGGACTTACTACCGGAGGCAAGAGGAGCCATGGGAAACTGTTATTTTAAAATAAAAATTGTATTGAGATATAATTCATATACTGCAAAGTTCACTTTTAAAGTTTGAAATTCAGTGGTTTGGGGTATATTCAAAGAATTGTGAATCTATCATAACTGCCTAATTCCAGAACACTTTTATCACCTCAATTTGAAAGCCTGTACCCATTGGCAGTCACTCCCACTCTCCCCACTCATCTCCAGTCCCTGACAACCACTAATTTACTTTCTGATTTTATGAATTTACCTCTTCTGGACATTTCATGTAAGTGGAATCATAGACTACATGGTCATTTGTATCCGACTTCTTTCACACACAAAGTTCAACATTCATTCATGCATGTTGTGACGTGTATCAGCCAAGGGAGGCTTGGCACGACACTGAGGGGGCCACATGGGGGGAGGGCCAAACAGGTGGGGAGCTGCGAGAGCAAAGACATGTGAGCAAATGTTTTTATTGGAGATCTGGGTGGAGCACAGGCAAAAGGCGTAAAGGGACTTCATTGGTTCATTTGAATGCCACTAGGTCACAGTTAGGGAAGGCAAGAAGCAGAACCAGTGACAGGGACTAGCCTTACTGCACTGTGTGCCTGGTCACCTGGGCAGGTGCTCACAGCCTGCTCGTGGGGATGTTGAGACATCAGGAAAACAAAAAGTTTTAAAACATTTACAATACATTATGGTTGAGTTATGAGTTTTGTTATACATTTTAGATAAAAGTCCCTTATCAATATATGATTTACAAATATTTTTCTCTCATTCTGTTGTCTGTGGGTTGTCTTTTTACAAATATTTCTAATTTTTATGAAATCCAATTTATCTATTTTTTTTTCTTTTACCACTTATGCTTTTGCTGTCAGACCTGAGAGGTCATTGCCTAATCTAAGTCACAATGTTCTTTTTCTAAAAACTTTAATCTTTTAGCTCCTGCATTTAAATCTCTGATCTATTTTGAGTTTTTTGTGTATGGTGATAGGTAGTGGCCCAATTTTATTCTTTAGCATGTGTCTATCCAGTTACCCCAGGACCATTGGTTGAAAAAACTATTTTTGGCACTCCTGTTGCAAATTGGTTCAGCATAAACGTATGACTTTATTTCTGGACTCTCAATTCTATTTCTTTGATCTCTATGTCTATCCTCATGCCAGTACCATGTCATCTTGGTTATTATAACTTTGTAGTAAGTTTTGAGAATGGGAAGTATGACTCTTCCAACTTTGCTTT
>VMDR010010088.1:0-31708 GCA_007922815.1 Macrotus californicus | reverse complement strand
AACTGACATAATTTATTCAACATTTGCCCTGTGTCACACAGTCCTTTAAGGGGATTTTATTTATTTGTATGTTATATGAATTTATTCTAAGTAATCAGCTTTGCAAGAAATATTGCTTTCTCAATTTTACAGGCAGAGAATCTGAGTTGAAGCATTCTAATATTGAGCGATATGCCTGAGGTCATTAGCTAGTTTGTAGGAGAGTTGGAATTCAGATCAAGATCCATCTTGCTACATAAACTTTACACGTTCGTTTTTCCTATTTTGTGCTCAGTACAATGCCGAGCACTTGGATGGTACTTAATTAAGTTTGATTTGCCTTTAAGTCTCAATTGTAATATTGTATGAGACTTGCTTCTATTATTACATTCTTCCTCTCACACAACATATGCCCACATTCTTTCTCCTTTTTGTATCTTAATTTCCTTTCTTCATTGTACGTCTGTGCACCTCTATATATCACGTGGCTATTGAATTGGATTATTTCAAAGGTTAGACAAAATGATGTTTGTTAGAGGCCTATCAAAATAAAGGTCATGGTCCATAAACGCTAGAAACCACCTCCTTCTCCTTCTCCACTCTCCTCCTTCTCCTTCTCCACTCTCCCTCCCCAGCCCCTCTCCTTCCTTTCCCCCTCCTCCCCATGGCCCTCTCATCCCCCTCTTCCTCCTCCTTGTGTGGCTCTGAGGACCTGACTCAACTATGGCAATGCCACAGGAAAGGAGACAGAAAATGAATAATTCCTGCCCCCCTTAAATACATAGGACATTCGCATCTCTTTCCACTATGGAAGGTCTCTTGTATCTGTTTTCTGTACAACAAGAAGAGTGAATAAAAACTGAAAGATTGAGAACCAGTGCAGAAATTCCCAAACAATGCCAAACACAGTTGCTGGTTGCTGGTTGATTTATTGGCAAAAATAAGTTTTATTCTATTAGTAGATATTTTTTTATTCACTGGAAGTGCTTGAGGAGACTGAGCTTGAGGGGAAAGATTTTGCATGCAAACTCATTTGAAACTGTTTATGTGCCACTGAAAACCTCTGCAAGAAAATAATAACATTTTTATTTTGGTAAATTGATTACATATTTTGATTATACTAGAAGATCACCTTTCTCACAAGCTACAGTGTACAAATGAAGAATCTTTTAGAGTAATTGTTTAATTTATAATAGCCAAGTGCTGGAATCAGCTTATGTGCCCATCAGTAAATGAGTGGATCAAAAAACTATGGTACATTTACACAATGGAATTCTATGCAGCAGAAAGAAGGAAATCCTGTTCTTCATGACAGCATGGATGGAACTGGAGAGCATTATGCTAAGTGAAATAAACCAGGTGGCAAAAGACAAATACCATATCATCTCACCTATAACTGGAACCTAATCAATAAAACAAACAAGTGAGCAAAATAGAAACAGAATCATGGAAATAAAGAACAAACTGACAGTAATCAAAGGGGAGGGGAAAGGGGGATATTGGGGAAATGAAGGGGAAGGGTCACCAACGAACATGTGTAAGGAGCCCAGGAACAAAGACAACAGGGTGGGGGGGATAGAAAGTGGGAGGTGGGGCTGGGTGGGGCAGGGGAGAGTAATGGGGGGAAAACTGTAACTGAACAAAAATAAAAACAAAAAATGATGAATTTCTCTCCTTTTTATTAATTTGGAGTGTTTTGCTTCAGGTTTACTTCAGGAAAGGCTACATCTAAACTGAAAAGTCCTCTTGCATAAGGCATGAAGGGCTCAGTTACAAAGCCTGTGGAATGCCAGGCAGGGAAATATAGCCACCAGGTATAAGAAATGGCCTACATTCACTCCATAAATAAATGGATGTAAGTTTCTTCTTGGTATGCCTGGCCATTGATTTCTACTGTCAGAGTGTCTACAATGAGCGAGGCACTGTGTGGAACTGCATATATGCATGTCAGACTCCCTCTCCTCCAGGGCTCGTGATTCAGCCAGTGACACATACTCGTGCCACAGTAAATAAAAGGCAATACCAAAAAGAAGTTCAGAAAAGAGAAGAGGACCTTCGTTCCCTAATACAGTGCTTCATTTGTTGATCAATCAAAAACTTATCTAAGGCCTATGCTGAATCAAAGGCTATCAGAAACACAGGTTCTGGGGAATGAAGTGGGGGATACACAATAGGGACCCAATATGTACTCGTTGGATACATGAGTTAATAAATTAACAAGTAAGTACAGAATCCCTGCTTTTCATGAATGTTGCATCTTTGGAGGAATCATGCAATAAATAAGGATATTGTCACAAAACAATTTCAGGCAGAGATAAGTGTTAGGATGAAAAATAAAGTTCCGTAAGAAATTAGAGAATAAAGATGGAGGGTATTATTTTAACATCTTGACATGATTCATGAAGTCTTAAGCTTTCAAACCGGACTTCAAAGTTAGGTAAAATTTTGGCAGATAAAAAGGACAGTCACATTTCTCTCTGAATTCTACTTACATAACCTCTACACTTCTCCTGCTCTGGGATTGTTTAGTTTATTGGTGTATGTGTATCCACGAGAGGGAGTCCGTTAGGGTAGAGAGCGTGTCTCATTTATCTTTACAGGCCAGGCACCATGCTTAACAGGTATGAGGTTCTAATAAACATTGTGTGGAATCAACCAGTTCACATATAAGTGATGGGATAAAATAAACAGAAATGCTGAGATGGCTGAGGGTGAACTTGGAGATTTTGAATAGAAGGATGTGATTGGATTTTATAGGTATTTAGAGTATTGAAAACAAGGTAGATTGGATCCAGCAGAGAAGACTGATGGCCTAACAGTGAGGCTGAAGAATGTGGATTTGAATGGGAAGTCATGGGTTAAAATGTTTGAAGGAAGAAACTTTTAGTTTTACAGTTATATTCAATGAGCATCAGAGCATCTAAGACCTGTTAGGCACTGACAAATCAAGTGCTGAATCAGTCATGTGGTCATCAGCATGATAGAATTGGCAGTTGTTTGACTATGGGGAATAAAAGAGAAGCAAAAGTCTCACCTAGCTCAGACTCTCAAGCTGGAAGAACGGGACAAATGATAAAGCCTTAACTGGGATAGAGAACACACACAGAGGCCGATGGCTGTTGGGAGGCTGTCATGAAACCTCCCTGACGTTAGTAGTTCTTTGCATAGTAGTTTTAAAGCTCTCTGCAACAAAAAGACATTTGTTCTGTGCTAGCAGAATGAGTAGAGAGAGCCCTAGGAGTTTGCCGCACTTGTCAAGATTTCTGCAGGCTTCCTTTTAGTTCTTATCACACCACCCTCTATACAGTAACTTCCCAGTCCTACCTCTAAGCTCTGTGTCTTCACTTTTTAAATAATTTGTTGAAATCCCCCAAAGAGTAAATTTCAGATGAGGAGAGAGGGGTGGTTAAATGTGAAGTGTTCTAGAAAACAACCCTCTGAGACAATTAGAGTTGGAATGTAAAAATGGGGGTGTCCAATTAATAATGAACTTTATTTTTCAGAAGTAATTTTTTCCTCTTGCTTATTGTAATAGATTGACAAATGAAGCCAACATGCCTAATTAGCATTTGCAACCAAGTGCATGATGCCAACCAAAGAAAAACAGATTAATGTTGATCTGTAACAACAAATTAGACTGCAGCATACAATGTGTAAATAGCTGCCTTTTATTTCTCATGTAGTGAAGGGAGGCTTTAATTAGTCTGCAAAAGTGTTGTCAAATAAAATGTTTTTTCGTTCGCTTCCTTGAATGCCACTAATAGACAAGGTAGGGCTATTGAAAACAGTCAGCTAGTATACAGACATTTAAAGAGAAGGGAGCCTTTTGCATGTTTCTATACTCATGACTTCTAGTTAGAGCATCTTTTATTGCTGGTCATGCACATCTGTATTAAAACTTGAGCCAAATAAAATTTACCTGAATCATAATTCTTAGGAGATGCAAACATGTAAAGCAGAATGCCCATGTAACTCTTAAAACTTTATTATTGATCCTGTAGTTATTTCTCTGATGTTCTAATTCATTCTAGAATAAAGCGATATAAGACTGAGTATACCATGTGTGTAAGGGGGAAAAAGATCTAGGCCTCTTAAGGATCCTGCTCAAAATTTTATTTTGACCAATTCTTTAAAATGTGGTAGAAGTCATGCCTGGAATAGTCATTTACAAAGTATGTAGAGAAAATATGTTTCTTTTAATAGAAACATTCTCCTTTAGAGCTAAGCTTGGCCTTTTTCTATTTAAATGATATATCTTAATTTGCAATTCTTCGTAATAGTTTGTCCATTCAATATGATTTCCTCTTCAGAAACAAAATAAGATGTCTACATTGTTTCATTAAGCAAACCTAAGTTTACCTTCATTTTTCTTTCTCCAGAATTCATAAACTTTTACAAAAGAAACTTTTGCTTTGTTGAAATGAAATACAGTTTTACAAATTATAGCCAAGGAAGTAGCTCTGTAATTCTCTGGGTTCACACCAAAGTTCATTTTTCCTTCTTTCTTTCCCCAATCATGTTGCTGTTGGTCCTTCCGTCACAATACTCCCCTCAACCCAGCCCCCCAATACATGCGCAGGCATACACAAATCTAGTTATTTATTAGTAAGAAATAAGAAAACTCCCTTTCTCTTTTATATTTCTCCTTTATATTTGAATAAAAAGGAGGAGTATCTCAGAGTTCTATTCTCTTGAATTTATCCAGAAAATGGAACAAATTGTAAGAATGCTGTTTATGATGTTTGTAATAATACACTGACATTCTAATATATCTCTAGAGCTAGTCAGTCTAAGACAGAGTAGTCTATATAAGTAAGTGCTCATGTAAATGATGGTGCAAATGGACCGACACTCTGCTGCACCTGACCCTTTGGTGGGGTCGACGGGTTGATCTAACAGTGAAGAAGCTAAGATCTAGATTCAGCCATGTTTTGTACCTGTCCTGATCTGTTCCCTACAGTTCCCAGACAATGCTAGGAAGCCGATAGGAAGAACTTAACTTCGAGTTATTCAACTGCTAGGAAGCACAGTTGGGATTTTTATTTAGGCTGCCATACATATTAGAAGAATCAAGATTTCTACTCTCATTGGGCTTGACAAAATATTTTGAGGGTCATTGCTAAATGTGCAACAATGGGCAAACCGAAGTTTGGTAACAGACTTTTGGATTAAAAACAAACCACAGGCATTGGAAGAATTGACAAAAGTTATAGTACTATTTTTAAAAGGAAGGTTAATTTTAATCCTTGTGGTATACAACAACCAATGAAAGATGATTTCTAATAGAGGCCTTTTTTAAAACTGATTTTATAGTGGGAGAGAAGAGAGAGGGAGACAGAGAGAGAGAGAGAGATTTGTTGTTCCACTTATTCATGCACTCATTGGTTGATTTTTGTATGTGCCTGACCAGAGATTGGACCTGCAGCCTTGGTGTGTGGGGACAATGCTCTAACCAATTAAGCTGCCAGTCCAGAGTTTCTAATAGAGTTTTAATTCCAGTGTTATGTATTTTTTATTCTTAAAAATGTCATAAACAAAAAGACAGTTCAGTATATTGTAGTCTGAAACACAAAAACGCTCCAGGCCGTGGTAGAGATGAAGTTCATAAGCATTTCTATACTTGCAGAAGTTTCCTGTGCAATGTTTTGGTTGGGTCAGCTGATAGCACACCACTTAGAGTGTTAGAGAAGCAGAGGTGTGCAGCCTGGATTGTTGACAGAATGCCTGGTGCATTGCAGTTTTGGCTTTGGTCACGCTATTTGCTGGGCATTCACAGAGAAAGTCCTTCCAAAAAGAACCCCATAATGCTAAAGTATTTACGTTTGCAGTGCTGGGAGGAAATGGTCTCATAACAGAAAAGCTTTATTCAGAGCCTGAGTCTGAAATGGGTAAAATCCAATTATATTCATATTTTTTTGTTTGTTTATTTGCTCTTTTTCCTTCAGCTCAGGATTTTAAGGCAGTTATTTTCTGCAGACTCAGGTTGGGTCCTGGGCATTTTCCTTTAGCTAGTGCAGTGCCAAACTCCTGACTACAGTCCCAGCAGACTTTATCCCAGGAGAAATCACAATGTTGTCAGAAAGAGAGTGGCTGTTGGCGAGCCAAGCACCAGAAACAGTTATTGTGATGTGCCAAACAGAACACTAAGCATGTAAGATACATACACGTATAATTCACTTTCTGTAAAGAAAAGGCTTTTGATAAATTCAGGAATAGAAAAAAATTTACAGTAATGTCATTGTAAACCAAAAAAAAAAAAATAGTGTTAGCAAAAAAAATCTATACTGGAGCAGAAACTCAGCATGTTTTCAGAATGAGAGAAATAAATAGGGACCAAATGTTGATGGCCTGTGATACCATACCACATTAGGATCAAGTTTAGGTACATAGTTGGGTTTTTTTCCCCATTACTGTTTAGGTCCCTTATACCCCCTTCCCCAGCAATCACCACACAGTTGTCCATGTCCATGGGTCCTTTCCTTTTTGCTCAATCCCTGCCCCCTCTACCCTCCTCCCTTTGCCATCATCAGGTTCTCCAAGCGTGAACCTGCCCCTATTTTTCTTTTTCTTTTTTTTTTGAAGATTTTATTTATTTAATTTTAGAGAGGGGAAGAGAGGGAGAAAGAGAGGGAGAGAAACATCAATGTATGGTTGGTTCTCGCATTCCCCCTACTGGGGACCTGGCCTGCCCAGGACCCAGACATGTGGCCTGACTGGGAACCAAACCAGTGACCCTTTGGTTCTCAGGCTGGCACTCAGTCCATTGAGCCACACCAGGAAGTGTGGTCCCCATTTTTCTTATTTGTTCAGTTTGTTCTTTAGATTCCACATATGAATGAAATCATATGGGATTTGTCTTTCTCTGACTGGCTTATCTCACTGAGCATAATGTTTTCCAGGTCCATTCATACTGTCGCAAAGTGTAAAATTTTATTCTTTTTTTATGGCTGAGTAGTATTTTATTATGTAAATGTCCTATAATTGTTTTATGCACTCATCTATTGGTGGACACATGGGCTCCTTCCATGTCTTGGCAATTATAAATAATGCTGCAATGAACGTAGGGATGCTTATGTTCTTTAGAATTCATGTTTTGGGTTCATTCGGATATACTTCTAGAAGTGGGATAGCTGGGTCAAAAGGCAGGTCCATGTTTAATTTGTTGAGGTATTTCATACTGCTTTCCACAGTGGCTGCGCTAGTCTGCATTCCTACCAACAGGGCAAACAGAGCCCAGGAATAAACCCACACCTTTATATACAATTAATATTTGACAGAGGAAGCAAGACATACAATGGCTAAAGATAGTTTATTCAATACATGGTGTTTGGAAAATTGGACAGATACACGCAGTAAAATGAAACTAGACCACCTTCTTATACCACACACAAGAATAAGTTCAAAATGGATCAAAGACTTCAATGTTAGATCTGAAGCCATAAAAATCATAGAAGAAAACATAGGCAGCAAAATCTTGGACATTGCTCATAGCAATATTTTATCACATGTATCTCCCCAGACAAGGGAAACAAAAGCAAAAATAAACAAATGAGGCTACATCAAACTAAAACGTTTTTGCACAGCAAAGGAAATGGTCAACAAAATAGAATGAGAACTCACAGAACAGGAGAACATATTGGCTGATACATCTGTTAAGGGGTTAATATCCAAAAATTATAAGAACTTACAAAACTCAACACCAAAAATAAACCCCAATTATAAAATGGGTAAAGGATCTGAATAGACACTTCTCCAAAGAGGACATACAGATGACCAATAGACATATGAAAAAATGCTTAACCTTACTATCACTAATCATCAGAGAAGTGCAAATTAAAGCCACGAAAAGTTACCATGTGACACCTGGCAGAATGGCTATCATCAATAAATCAACAAACAATAAGTGCTGGTGGGGGTGTGGAGAAAGGGGAACCCTTTAGGTACATAGTTTTCAACCAAAGAAGACTAAACAACACTATTTTTATTAGGAAGATATACCACTATCTTTAATAACCTGAAGTTAAATTCACAGATAATGTAATCTATCTACACAGATAATTAAAACAAAAAAGTCAAAATAGTGCCCCAATGGTAGTAAACAACAAAGGACAATAATTTAACATAAAAATATGTATTACAGTGTATAGATCCTTAGGCACAATTACGGAGAGAATTAAATAGATGCTCTCACCTGTGCTCATGAATGCCACAGCTACTAGTGTAATGGCTACAGGTGTGTTGCATTGGTGGTTCCGTTGCTAGTGGCAACATGGATGCATTGATGAAGTTTTCCAAAGTGGGGAAGTGTTCTTGGTAAGTTCTGAACAAATCATGTTTACTGTTGTCTCAATTTCTCTCAGCTACTATCATTTCTGGAAACTCCAGATAGCAATATGCCCTTGAATGGTGTTTGTTAAATGGAATTAAGTCTGTTGTTAGATAACAACACCCGCTATCTTTACCCGCCCAGTGCCCAGCAGGGCATTCTAAGGCCATGCAGGATCAGCAGACTGCTCCTCATGTGGAGCTGTCTATGCATTGCAAGACTTCTATCAGTGCGGCCCATTAAATGTCACTGCAGTCTCCCATCACTATAATAACAAAAAAGCCTGCATTTCCAAAACTCATGTCAATGGGAGGGATTGCACCCTTCGGGAACTTTAAGGGGACATAATGACAGAATGGGCTTAACTAACTATGCTTTATTATTAATGTCAATTTGGAAAAGAGATTGCAAGAAATGGGGGCTCGGGGAAACTGGAATTGGGACAGTAAAAATAAATATAAAGAAAAGAAGATGTATTTTAAAAATTTACAACCTGAGGACTGTCTCAAAATTAATGATACAGATGCAACAGAGGTGGAAATGTTTGGGTCATGGACACATTTGGTGACTGGGTGACATTAGCCCAAACTGGTACTATGAGAGGCAGCATACTATAAGAAGAAGAGATATTAAGTGGTATCCTCCACATATAAAATGTGACATGCGTCTGAGTTTCCACATGGATATGCTAATTAGGTAGCGAGAAATTTTAGTTTAGAGCTCAGGAGGGAGATCTTAGCTGAGGATATAGACTCAAGGGTCTTCAGAGTATGAACAGAGTGGAAGGAAGTGTGGCTGATATGGGAGAGGGCAGGGGCACAGAGCTTATTAGAGAGAATAGCAAATTAATTCAGAAAGTTAGCATATGATTTTCTGTCATAAGTTACCAGTGTATAGTCTGGAAAAAGTATTTCCCTAAGCACCCAGAAGTTAAATAGGCCAATGAAATTTAAAGACTCAAGAAAGTAATGCTTGTTTGCTTTTGTCATGCATGATATCCATACTATTTTTCCGTCATATAAGATGGGGCCTAGTATTGAAAACATATTCAGGCTTGGATGCAAACCTCAGTTCACCTCTTAGTTACACAGTTGTATTTGGATAAATCACTTGAAACTTCTGGGACTAAGTTTTCCCAGCCTTAAAATGAGGATAACATATCCAAGTCACAATATAGTTCAGAAGATTACATGTGAAAATACCCATGAAATGAAGACCCATTCTTGAGGATGAGAGGTACTTAGAAACATCCGACAGCCAGGGAAAGATGGCTGACAGAGGCCTGTTTATGTCACAACTGAAGTCCCTTGTTCTAGTGGTTGAGAACTGCCCACAATTGGAAGGCTGTTGGGAGCAGTGCTACAGAAGGCTACATGCAGGGCAAGTCAAGGGGTCACCCCTACGTGGAGAACTAGCTCAAGCCACCCACCAAGAGGGGATGGGAGAGATGAGTGGGACTCTGAAAGAGCTGTTGTCTGCAGAGGGGGTCTCTGGACTGGGTGCAGTATGGTGGCTTTACTTTGATTAATTATATCCTAATATAACCTAATTCTAGGTATATGCACACACATACATACACACAGCATACGGAGAGACAGGGCTCAATGTAAAACTCAGAAGAGCTATTCACTGATTATTTAAACAGTGGGGCGCAAAGAGCACTGCTTTGGGACACATGGGAAGGCATGCAGGGACTGAAGTGACTCCTGCTATTCTTACAAGGATAGGGGCTACCTCGGTGCCTGCCTACAGGGATTGTAATAACTGGAGGGTCAAGAAGGGCCCAGGTCACCTGAGGGAGAGATATGGTACCAGGCACAGCAGAGGTGGTACCAGCAGGAATCAATTCACGTCTGGTTACACAGGAGACACCCCTTGGGGCCCCCCAGAAGTACTCACAGAGAATCACCTGCCAGAGGCCAGGACACGAGACCCACAAGTGGTGAAACATGAAAAATGAGACCTTATGAATACTAATACTCCCACTGAATGAATTTTTATACACATAAAACACTTAGCTTAGGCCCTGATATATAGTAAGTAGTTTGGAGAAATAGAAGCCAATTTATTATTAAACATCTACATTTCCCATATTTGAAAGGTTTATTTGTACAGTTGGGTTTCTGCCAAATTTCATTTATGGAGGAAAAGAACAACCAATGGTAATGAAACACACAAGCAAAATAACATGTATTGTGACACGAATATATCAAAGAGAGGTAGAAATTGTGTTTCATCATTTGGCTTCAGGGCTGTTGCAGGCCCATCAGGAAGCCTCCGGCTGCTCCTCCAAGGCTCAGGTAACTTACACTCTAAGAGACAGCGGCACACCAGTGACATTGTACTTGAAAACTCAAGGGAGATTAGCCTTAAATTTTCTTAATTAAAAGATTTATTGTGAAACCCAGACCATGAAGAATGCAGGTTGCCTTCTCTCTAGAATATGTCCACAAATATGAGGAAAAAGAATGGGATTTAATGCAGTCTACGGCATTTGACCCCATGAAATTCTCAGTCTCCTGTATCTCAGCTGCTATGTGGCCTCTGAAGTTCATATTTACTGGGATCTGCTCATTGACGGGGCCACTGGGGAAAATGGGGTCCTTGCCCTTGCTGCGTATGATGATTGACAGCATGATCTGCAAGAGCATTGTGGTATCAGGAATGCCACCATGTATGTAAGATACAGATAATGCCTACCAGGGTTGTTTGAATTGTGATGGAGTACCAGGAGTTATAGTTATTGAAATACAAAACTGTGCAGGATAGAACCAGCAACCTTTTGGTTTGCAGGCCGGCACTCAGTGCACTGAGCCACACCAGCCAGGGCTGTTTTCCCATTGTTTTTAAAGGGAATGTAAAACAACCTTCTTAGGCAAACATTATTTTTTTGAGAAGTATTTGGACATAGTATACATAGCATAATGTTTTTCAAATTTTATAACCAGGCATGACACAATCTTGGCTTTACTTACATAACATGTTGTGTTATACATATTTTTATATGGTTTTCAGCCCCAAACGAAGACACCAACATAAATAATCCCACCTGAACTCCAAAATCAGTCTTGGCAAAGTCTTTCAAATTATGCACTTTGCATGTGCTTTCAAATAGAGAAGTCAAACTTCTGGGTTAAGTTTATGATACAGGTGCAAAATTCCAAGATATTACTAAAATACATTTCTAAGAATAAAGCATAGCAAGATGAAGAAAGCATTGAGAAAGCGAGGACTGACACGCATAAAAAGCTTGCTTCCTTCTGAATCTCTTCTTCAAACTTTATTTCTCGCACATCCCTGATGAAATATCTGCTCGCCGAATCTCTTCGTGTCATCAACATTTGGCCTTCAGAAAACTCTGGGTCATGGAACAGAACACCCGTCCCTATTGTCTGGAAGAACAAGAGAAGACAGACTCAGCATCTGTTGAGTCTGCATGGTGCTGTTGCCAGCGCTTCACAGAGAGCATGTGATTTAATTCGTACGGAAATTTTCTGAAGATTATTATTCTTCCGATGCTCATGCCTCTAAAAGTGTTTTTACTGTTATTTCAACTCAACTTCCTCCTAAAATAGTATATCTTACATTAGCATAAAGACATTTTCCCTGGGGAAGTTGAAATTTGAAAGTAGCATCTCGTTGTCTGCATTTAAACAAACTCTCCAGGTAATTCTAGTGAAAGCGATCTGTGGGCCACATTTTAAGAAACTTGATTTTAATGTTTATAGATATTTCTTAAGTGCCTTGATATCTAACAGACTGAAGTCCGTATTTGGTTTGCTATTTGCATTGTGGCTGGTTCAGAGCTTTAAAATAAAAAATAAAGTGTTCTCTTCATACAAAATATAATTTAAAAATAGAACACTTGCTTTAAAATTTGCCTCTAACTATAGATTCCAAAATTTTTATTTCTATATGTTCATCAGAAAGCCAAACTTCCTGTTATGTCTTTTTTTTTTTGAGTCATTCACCAAGCTCCAGACATAGTAATCCTCCCAGATGTACAGTGGGAGAGCTGTAGTCACACCACGTAAGCAGGGCTGTAAGAAAAGCTCATTGAGTTTTTAAATTTTAGTTAGGTATATTGCTGGCAGATTGCACAGGGAACAGATGAGTAACATGCAGCACAACCATTTTCCTTTCAGTGGACATTATAATGTATTTCGGGTTTGGAAGAGATGACCGGGCACTCCCAGTAAAAGTGATTTTCCCCTTCATTTAGTGGTGATCACAGTGCATGCTGGCATGGATGGGGTGGCACCCTACTGTGTTTTCCCACAACCCTCCTCTATTCTTTAGGTCACAAACCTTGCGTAGGTTTATTTTTGTCTCATGGCGTCTCCTTGGGAAAGGTGGGAGAGGAGCAATCTGCTCGGCATGACGGTTTCTAGACTTCTCAGCCAAGTGACTGAGAGCAACGTGGCAGTGTGATTGTCATCAGCACTGACACAGTCTTGGGCTGTGTTGACAGATGGGTAGTGCTCAGATCACAGGAGGCAATGGGTCAACAAAAATAAGAGATGATGTAGATATTTTTTAAGAGAGGAACACTGCGTGATCTTGGGCAAATTACTTAACCTTTCTGTGCCTAACTTGATTCACATGGAAAATGGTGTTGATGATGACAGGGGTGTCACCTTAGTCTCATTGTGAGTATCATATGAGCAAAATCAAGGGAAACACTGAGAATTGTGCCTGGCACCCGGTAAATCATTAAGAACTGCTAGTGGTTATTGCTATAATATTTCAAAGGGAATTTGTAGATTGTGGATTGGTAAAGGGATAGAATTAGATAATTTCTACAGTTCCTTTGAACCCAAGAAACTATTTGTTGGTCCTTGAATAAATGTATCTTATAGTAGCTCTACAACTAAAGTTTCCCATAGATCTATCATGTTGAACAATGACACTCAAATAAAGTTACCGTGTGCCTTAGAATTGTTTAAAATTGGAAGGATTACTTTCAATAAAATAGAATTCACTTAGCCTTTTCTTACTGTATAGGCAGAATTCTTAGATAACTCCTCAAGATTCTCCACCCTAATCCTAGAGACTGTGAACATGTTCTCTTCCCCCTGTTGTTACTCTGAAATTGTGTTGTTCAAAGTGGCAACAGGGATTTTGTAGATGTAATTAAAGTTACTAATTAGTTGACTTAGGATATGAAGATTATCAGAGTGGGTCTACCTAATTAGAGGAGCCCTTTCAAAGCAGAGCATTTTCTCTGGCTAATTGCAGGAGGGGAAGGCACAGTTTCAAAGTGTGAGGAAGATTCTCTGTGAGGGGTCATGTTGGTTGTGATGTTGCACAAGGGCCTGAGAGAAGTCCCACAGCGTGGAACTGTGTGCAGTCTCTGGGAGATGAGAGTTGCTTAGCTACCAGGAAGAGAGGACCTTATACCTACAAAGAAGTGAATTTTGCCAATAACTTCAATGTGTTTGGAAGTGACTTTTATATTCCCTAAAGCCTCAGATTTAAAGACAGCCAGCTGACATTTTTGGTGTGAGATTCTGAGCAGAAAACCAAGTTTGGCCATCCATGCTGGACTTCTGACCTAAGGAAAATGAGGGGCAGTAAATGAGAATTGTTTTAAGCCATTAAGTCTGTCTTGATTTGTTATGTAGCCACAGAAATTAATACAGTTACTAAAAAGAGATATGAAGGTCAAAATGGCTTGGAAAAGAGTCAGTTTTATACAACAAAAGTTAACTGGACCCAGTGCTGGAGCAAACCTATGGGTGGAGCTCATGAAAAGAACCAGTATAATGTATTACAGGTATCTGATTGGACAGAAATGGAAATTGCCATTCTATTGAAAGCCTTGAGAAGACTTTGACCTCTTGACTATGAGCTGCTGAATCATTTTCCCTAAGACTTGTTTCCTCATTGAAGCCTTGCTTTCTTCTATGTTTTTAATGTGTGGATTGCTATTCCCTAATGGTAGTTAAAGTCCATTGTGAACCTAAAGTTTGAGGAAGCTTGCATATGAAACACCTCTATCTAAAACAAAACCACTCTTGAAAGCTGTAGAGATGCATACAAACACATACATATTTTTTAGGATATAGCCCAAACTAACAGTGTAAATTGGATTTTGTTTGTATTTTCAATTTATGTCTGTAATAGATGTGATAAATAAAAAGATTTAATACTCTAGTGAAAATTACAAACTTTTTATATACTTATAAATCTGGGAACATTAGAGTTCCAAGTCAAAATGTAGTTGATGATGAGGTTGTATAGGGTTGTGTAGGGTCGGTCGTGAATTCCTTTGGTTTGTGGTAAAATATGGACCATGCCAGTGAAATGTGGTTGTCTCAGTCTGGGAAGGCAAGTTTCTTTCAACTGAGAAGGCTCCTTAAATTCTCACTACATATATGTCTAATTTGACAGATATGGAAGTTAACACAAGTGCGAGTTGATTTGTCAGAAGTTCTCCATAGCAGAATTAAAACTAGAAATTTGATTACTTTTCAATCCAGTGTTATTTCTACTGAATAGCACTTAATGTCTTCTTGTCATAAATGTTCTGGTGACACAGCTTAGTTAAAGTCTGTTCCTTATTCAGTGACAATAATTAGTCTGGCTCATAAATAAAGTCGTTTGGTATTATGTGATATTGTGTATTTGTAGAAGTCCTTTATGTGCTCCTAGCCAATCAGCTTCAGGACTGTCAAAGGCACCTGACATCTAAACAGGTGCCCGAGCACATCTGACTTACTGTGGCTCTAGATATCTGTGGGAACGTGTACGAACTTGGCCTAAAATTGGGGTTTGCTTACATCCAGATCCTAAAGGGACCTGATTTATAAAATATCAGTGTTCTGAAAGAAGAATTCAGGTAAAATATGAAAGGATTGTCAACAGATTCAGTGTTCCATAGCCATGAACTACTGTTAGTTTGTGTGTGACAATTCCTAAACTGACTAATCTCACAAGCTCCTTATGAAATGTTTATTCTCTGGGTCAGAGAGGTTAGTGAAATACACACACACACAATACATATTCACAAACTTACATACAATGGGAAACACCTCTAAAAGAACTAATTAGAAAGAGCTGAAGGGAGAAAAATATGAGATATTTGCTTCTGTGAGAGAAGGTTGCCAGTAGCTTGAGTGGCAGCCACACATTGGCCTCACGACAAAAGTGGGTGACAGGGTTCAGGGCTGGTGAGGGAAGCAGAATACAGTGTGAAAGGACAAGGTACTACAGATAGCAGCTCTGGTCGCATTTGAAAGCCCCCACCCAAATCTCCATGAGAAAAGGGAACCCTCATGAAGTGGGATCTTGAGAGAATACTGCAATCACCACTAATTAAGTCCAAGACCATGGAATTTAATTTCTAACAGTGTGAGTCATTTGCATGAGCTGGTGAGGCTAAGGAGATATGTGGTATGACATAAAAGCTAAACTTTATTGTTTCTAGAAAAAAAACCAGTAATGTAGATAAACCAAGAAAAGAAAACCTCTACATCAAACCTATACCTAAAAATATCTATGGTTAGCACATTTGTTTATAATCTTCATTACTAAATACCCTTTATTAGTGATCATCCTTCATTGGTTAATATCCAAAATGAGATTATGCTTTATACATTGCTTCATTACTTGGTTTTTGCAATAATACAAAATGGGCCTCTTTTCATGTTGCTAAATGCACTGCTTTTATAGCACTGCTTTAATATTTGCATTGCATTCTATGGAGTTCATGCCCTACTCTTCATTGAATTAATCCATGGTTATTAAACATACACATTTCCCCCTATTTTTACGATGCTATGAACAACTCTATGCCACATGTCTTTATAGCCAAATCTTTAAAAACATATTTAATTAGTTGTCTGAGATAAATTCCTAGAGATATACTAACCATTCTGAAATACGAACATTTTGTTAAAGGCTTTTGATTGGTGAATATCTAATTTGTCCTCCAGTAAGACTATATCAAGTTACAACTTATGAGAGTTCTATCCACTTAAAATTTAGCAAAGTAACTTCTTAAATTTTTTTCTATTGTGTTTTGCCTATTGTGTTGCTTCTTCATCTTACTTTCCCCCTCTAGGCTCTATGCTTGACAACTGATAGGTCCTTAATAATATTTGCAGAATGGTGGTGTGTTATTATAAGAGTAAGAGATGTTTTGAAAGAATGTGCACAAAACCACTGATATGGAGTGTGAATAGAGGGTAGGTAGATGAATATGGGGTACATAGAAGTAGTTGTGATATTTTAAATTTATTCTTAAGCCATTTCCATAACAGTTTCATTGTTGTTGTTGTTGTTTTCAATAAGCTCATTTGAAAACTTATGCTTAGGAAAATATTATGGCGATAAAAAAGAAGGAAAAAACTACCAGAGGCTATTTGCAAGACTTGACACTAGAAGTTAACATGCATAATCTTATTTTCATTTTAGCTAAACACTTGAAATAGATAATATTCCTCCTCATTTTCAAGATGAGAAGGCAGTGGCCTAGCAAGGTTAAATGACTTGTCCCAAGTCCAATAGCTATTCAGCAAGGAAACTGGAGTGAACTCAGGTTCACCTGATCTAGACTAATTTGAAGTGGATCTGGGAGTTTGGTACAAAAACCTATGTTCTTTCCCCTGTGCTAAGCTTCCAGGGGGCGGTTAGCAGACTTCTGAGATCAAGATATCTGTGTGCAGAAAAGGGAACTGTTGGCTCTTTTGCAGAATCCCAGTTCTGAAGTTAATGAGTTGGAGTGTCTGGGAGAACTGGCTTCCCACAAGGTCACAAAACAGGAGTCGGTGATTTCCGACTGCATATCCAGGCTAGTTCCTTGCCAGTTCTCTTGGAACCAGCCTTGTGGTTTAATTTTATACCGACAGTGACAAATTCCAGAATCTGATTTCAGGTACATAAATGGAAACAAAAGAGAGTGGTGGCAAATTCTGATATACAGTGGCTGCTGCCTTTTAAGTATTAAAGCAACTGTCTGCTTTCTTTTATGAGCAGCAGTAGCTTTTCTTGTTTAATGGCAGAAATATAGTGCTGGAGATTTAGCAAAGTATAATTATGATGAGAAGGCAAGGGAGTAGAAAACCATAACTCTAAATACAAGGAACAAAGCAGTGTTTAAATCTGTGATTCACAATCCAATACAACTGAAGTTCCAAGAAATAAGACTTGTAATCTTTAAAATAAACTTTTGATTCTTGTAGATAGTATATCAAAATAGAGGTAATCAAAAGATAGAAATTGTCCAAAGTATCCTAAGATACTGCTTTTTAACAAAATATTTGAATCAGTTATTGTTGCATTAGATAATAGAAAGGAATGCCCTGGCTCTCATACTTGGAAAGCCCAAAGATAGTATGGGATTTGTGTCTAAACTGATTCAGTCACCCAAACCCCAGAATTTCTTTCTGCCTATTTTCTCTGCCATCCAGAAATCCTTCATTGTCTTATGACTCTCTCTCCTCATAAATGAAGAATTTTTATTAGCCACAGTATATGATAGAGGTTACTGCATTCAGTCGTAGCAAAAGACCACAGCATTACCAGCATTCCAAACAAGACTGGACTGTTCTAGGTCACTTCCACACTCCCGAGGGGATCACTGTTTCCAGGAACGCTCCCCTGGAGCTGGACACAAGGTCTATTGCCCCTGAGCGTCCTGGGCTCAGAAATGTAAGGAGATTCTGTAGTGAAATCCCAGCAATTATTTAAGATAAAAGAAATAAATGTTTTCTGGGTAGCCATTAAAAATATAGATCATAAGATAGCATGGGGCACAAGTTAATACCTCGTGCATAAAGTCAGACACTTTGTGGTGACTTAGCTAGGAAATATGTTTTGGCATTTAAGAGTTAAATCATCTGTCTAAACTCAGATAAATTCTTTGTAGAGGCAGTGATCCAATTCTTTCTCATTATTTTACCAACTAGAATAAATCATTTACTAAATGATGTAAAATTGTATTAGCTAACATAGAACACAGAAGGTAGGCTATTAGAGTTTGCAGTTGTTAGTACGGAGAATATACTCTTTGCTGCGTGTACTTATGATTGCAAGCCTACTTTCGTCCCACTCTGTATATTAAAATAAATGTTATATCTTAGTGGTATAGTTTACAGTGAAGGTCCAACTCCATAAAATACTTATTAATTGAGCTCTTACTCTGTATAAATGTATAGAGACACTTTTTTTCCCTAAATCTCACAATAACTTTCTACAGCAGGGGTGTCAAACTCATTTTCACCAGGGATTACATCAGCCTCATGGTTGCCTTCGAAAGACAGAAATAATTTTAGGACTGTATAAATGTAACTACTCCTTAACTGTTAAGGAGTTGAAATTACACTCGACCCTTTGAAGGCAACCGCGAGGCTGATGTGGCCCCTGGTGAAAATGAGTTTGACACCCCAGATCTACAGGTAGGTTTGCTTCCCCATGTCAGTTATCTGTTTCTGTTTAACAAATTAACTTGAAACTTAATGGTTTACAGCAACAGTAAATATTCATTATCTTTCAGTGTCTGTGGGTAATGAATTAAGGGCATCTTAGATGTGTAGTTCTGGCTGAGAGTTCTTCATGAACTTGTAGTATAAAAGTTGGCTAGGGTTGCATCCATCTGAAGTCTCGACTAGAGTTAGAGGACTTAATTCTAAGGTGACTTACCTGCATGGCTGGCAAGTTGGTGGTGGTGGGCGACCGGATACTTCAGTTCCTCCCCTCAGAAATTATTCCATGGGGCTGCTTAAGTGTCCTCATAATATGAAAACTGGCTTCCCTCAAAGAAAGCAATTCAACCAAGCAAAATGGAAGCTGCAATGTCTTTTATGGCCTAAATTCTGAAATCACCCACAATCACTTTTGCAATATTCTATCAGTTACACTGGTCAACCCTATTTAATATGGGAGTGATCTACTTAACGCCATAAACCAGGAGATGAGGATTACCAGGGACCATCTTGGAGATTGGCTACTGAATGTAAGTCTTGCTCTCTCTCTATTAGACATAAAAATAAGAGGCGCAGGTGGTCCAAGATCACCAGTAATCCCCATGCACATCACTTTTGCTGCTGAACTAGAGGAGCCAGGACCATTTGGCTTCCAAGATTATTTTTCTCCTATTGTTCATTCTCATTTCACCTTCCACAAATTGGATAAAATATGTAGATCAATTATAATTGGTCTTATTTTGTAGATGATAAAATATTTTAGGTGAAACTATAATTGGTTAATTGGTTAAATGACTTGGTCAACATCATTTAGATTTTGGCAAAATATTGACACAGGTGACCACTACACTAAGTAGTTTAAAAAATGTCTTCAGATGAGTTTTCCAGGAAAACTAAATTTCAGCTAGTCTTATGCTACAGCTGGGGTCTTTTTAAATTGCTGTTTTTATACAAATAGCTCAAGAGTCTCTCAAGCTTAATTGAAGTCTTGAGTCTCTTTAACAGCACCAAAGAGCATTGTATTATACAATCAATCTTCTGTAAAACTGACTTAATCTCAACCCAGAGGTGTGATTATAAACTTTACATGTATAACCTTTTTCCTCTCTTGATTGATATAAAGTTATAGATATAGAAAACATCTAGCACTGTGCCTAGAACATATTAGGTGTTCAATAAATATATTATAATTATTTTACTAATACCTAATTGGCTGAAATTAACTGTGTATTTAATATATGCAATGAAACTAAATTTTAGTCATTCAAGGGAGGTTTAGAAGTCTCGATCTAAAGTTGATAGGACAAGTTGAACATTAATTTCCTATCTTTTTATTGTATGTTTTAAATACTTCTCCATTTCCTGGTCCCTGCTCTCAACCACAAGGATCTTTGGCTTCAAAGAAGGAAACAATATCTATTGAGGCATGAATGTCTCCATAGGTCAATCTCATTAAAAAATAATCATATAGGTGAAAAATGATTAAGAAGAGAAAATTCTTTATATGAAGACATGAATGGGTAATGTGGTGATTTCTTGCTAACGATGGCATTGTAAGAGAAAAAAAATAAGGGCAGCTATTTAGGGGTGAGAGAACCTCCTCAGATTTTCAGACCACTGAACAATGACTCAAACTTTTAGGCATATGGTAAGAACTGTTTGGATTATAGAATGAATCACAAATAATCATTTTCTAAACCAGATGATTTGTATTCTTTAACTGTGTTAGAGTTCTAAAGTTCATTTATTAATGATAGTAATAAAATTAACAATATTATTAATAGGACCAAGTAAGTCTTAAAATACTTTATACTGGAGTGTGTCGTAGGCACTACCACTGAATTGGCTGGCTGCTGGAGCACTGTGCTGGGAGTGGCAGATCGAACGTACCTAACACTATTCAGAGCATAAACTCCGGTTTTCTTGCTGACAGTGTCCTGGTTTGGCTGTGCTGCTCATCCTCCACAGTGCCCCTTTCCTGCCACAGAGTTAACCCAAATATTGTTGTTTAATTCCCTTGCCAATGTCATGATCCAATTTTGTACAAAGTAACAGTAGAAGACATCTAGTGGGAACCCTTTTGTAATGATTTTCTTCATTAATTCAAATCAACATACTAAAACACTGTTATTTGCCGGATATTGCTGGTTCACCTTGTGCTCATTTCAGCCATGCGAGGAAACAACATTGATATGCTAAGGAGGGCAACAGAGGAAGATAGAAAACTGCCATGTTCCTGAATGCATTATAGATATTCTAAATGTAATAATCTATCCCAGAACTGGCCTTCTGCCAATGAGATGAGCAACAGGTCTACCTATTTGCAATTCCTGAAATATATTTATCAAGAACCCCCAAAGTGTGCACTTGCTTTACTGCTAAAGCTCTATAAGATCAGAAAGATAGGTCAAGCTAATAACTACCTTCATCACGGTGTATCAATTCAAGAACATTGCAAAATGGCTGTAAAATGGGCTTGGCATGAGGAAGGCCAGACAGCTTGAGGTGTGTGACATGGACTTGAATTCATGGAGATGTTGTATATATACTGTAAAAAATAAAAATTGACCCGAAGACAATCCTTCTCTTTGAGAAATATAAATGTGGGACTCAAGGCTGCTATATCTAAGGAAACCAAGTATTTCCCTTTCTGATAACTTGTGAAACTGCTTCCCATACCAAATTTGGGAGAACCAGGGCCCGGGGTGACTGTGCAGTCATGAGACAATGCCCCATCTAGTTGATGTTTCCCATGGTATATGTCTCTGTTGTTTCCTTGTGGTTCTGAGGGGGGCTGTAGTATAATACAGAAAACCTATCTGGATGTAGTAATTATGGGTAACATTTATTGCACAGAGGTCACATTATGCCGAGAATAGGTCTCATCAGTTCAAATGTAATTAACTCAGAAAACCTTCGCAGAGAGACATAAGGACACAGAGATGCTATGCAAATTTCTCAAGATCACTACTGCAGACTTAACGTTTGTATTTCCCCAAAACTCCTATGTTGAAACAATCCCCATTGTGATGGTTTTAGGAAATGAGGCTTCTGTGTGGCACTTTGGCCACCAGGATGGAGCCATCATGAATGGGATTAGTGTCCTTATAATGGAGACCCCAGAGAACTCCCTTGCTCCTCCCATCATGCAAAGAAATGGTGGGAAGATGGTCATCTATCAACCAGAAAGTGGGCTCTCACTGGACACTAAGTTCACTGGCTACTTGAGCTTAGATTTCCCAGCATTCATCCACAAGTGTGAGAAATACACTTCTGTTGTTTAGAAGCCACCTGGTCTATAGTATTCAGTTATAGCAGCTCAAATCTATTAACGCACCAAGTGGCACATTTATGATTTGAAGGCAGGTTGCTCCATAATTTGAATTCCCAAGTATTACTCTCAACTGTTACATACCGCATAGCACTGCCTGCTACACTGATATAAAACTGTTGCATCAGCAGAGCCCATAGAATTGGTTCAGTCCTTTTCATTCTTAGAATTTTTCATGGGAAAGTATTTTTGAAGTTTCAGAAGTGAAAGTTAGCTCCCAACAGGGTTCGTGGTGGAGTTTTGAAGGGCTTAGATAGACACGGAACCACTTAAGAGATCATAGCAGCTGAACACTTAGGCAGAGGATATGAGAAATATAGAAAACCCAAGAAAGACACATACGCAGATTTAGGGTAGATCTTGTTTTTCTTGTTTGTTTTGTTTTGTTTGTGTTTGGCATCTAGCACACAGGTCTTCTGTATCAATAGAGAGGCAGGAGGATTCATTTGTTATCTATTGTTTAACCTTCAGTTAACTTATAAAGTGTGCCTGTTAATCTTTGTGTTCCACCTTTAAGAGATAGCTCTCTCCTAATTCCAAAGTAGGAGGTCTGTTCGGAAAGTATCTAGCCACGTGCTATGAAAAATAGAGACAGTTCTTGAAGAAGATACAAGGTACAAGAAACATTGTACATAGGGCAATGACACCTCAGTCCTCTTCCAAGTACTTACCTTGAGACCTGACACAGTTTTCACAGTGTCTCTTCCCTTGCTCAAAACACTCTGCAAAATCCTGTGTTGGAATCGCCATCAGTTGCCCTGTCAATCTCATTGGTGGTCTGAAATCTCTCCCCTTTCAAAGGTGATTTTAGTTTTGGGAAAAGCAAGAAGTCACAGGGTGCCAAATCTGGGCTATAGGGGAACTGAGTCCACTGGGTGATTTGATGTTTTGCCAAAAAACTCTGCATGAGATACGCTGTATGAACAGATGAATTGTCATGATGAAGCTGCCAATCACCAGTTGCCCATAGCTGTGGCCTTCTGAATCATTTCAATAGTTTCCATGGAGGAATGTTCAATGCACAAAATTTGGAGCAGATTTGTTGCTCTACTTGCTCAGTTATTTTGAATGCAATGGTCACAGAATACATATGCTCACTCAATGGCATCTACTGCCCCTAGTGACTAGTACAGTGAAGTCATCATTGTTCCCACAGGCACAGTCCTTGTGCCAATATCCACAGCCACTCTCCTTGGCTGCCAGGTTCCATCAATGTGGTGCAAACTGTTCTGGTTATATTAACAGGGATGGATGTTTTCTGGACAGACCTCGTATACCTGCCTGAGATAATACAGATGATGTGTGATAATATCCACAGATATGTCATAATTAAGACATGGCAACCCCTACATCTATGGACTGTCACGAAACAGAGAAGTATAGGAGACAGGTAATATGGGAAGTCTATGACATGTGACAGAGAAAAGAGAAGGCAAAAGGCCCATTTAAGATATCTCTACTAGCCTGCCTTCTATGCTCTATGTTAGCTAATACAATTTTACATCATTTAGTAAATGATTTATTCTAGTTGGTAAAATAATGAGAAGGAATTGGATCACCGCCTCTACAAAGAATTTATCTGAGTTTAGATAGATGATTTAACTCTTAAAGGCCAAAACGTATTTCCTGGCTAAGTCACCACAAAGTGTCTGACTTTATGCACGAGGTATTAATAATGTTTAAAAAGAAAATGGAACATATATTTTATGCCCTAATTGAAAGATACAGTAAAAAAGGGAGATTTATCTTTATAAAAAGTTTGTGTGATCTGACTAAAACACTTACATTTACTACCAAAAGATCATAAAACAGTGTTTTGGCTTTTTGTCCCTTTTTAATCTGTCCTCATTTGTTTCAATAAAATGATGAAGACTGAGTAGCACTTCCTTTTTTTTGGTTTCTGCAAGAAGTGTGACATATTTAAAAAAATGTAAAATGCAAAATTAGCAAGCAACACTTGGCCCCAACAGCACCACACCCAAGCACTGATTCCTGAATTGATTGTGATTCCATGAGCCTTCTGAATCACCATCCAAATTGAATATAAAAAATGGGGTTCTCAGACATGGCATAGCTGTGCTGACTGAGGTCATAAACAGATCCACAAGTTGAATTGGAGAAAGTTGCTAGTTCTGAATTAGTTTAAGCCTGGGTTTCTCAAAGAAATTTCAGGACTGAGCTCCCTCATTTTCTGACTGAGAGACTGAATGTGAATCAGGTGCCTTGTTACTTGGGGACTATTAGAAATAGTACTCCTGGAGTCTGTTACAGTGTTACATTGCCATTTAAAATTTATCTATAACCTATCTCCAAAGTCAAACATAAATTAGAACCTGCCTGCTAAATGTTCTGCAGGGCAAGGCTGGTGCAAAATTGATTAAGTAGTATACAGAGTTATAGTTCACCTTTTATCTGTATCTTAAATATTTTAAGAGAACATTTTAGGCCCGTGTCAACATATAAAAGCATACATACAATGTTCATTGTTTTTTTGATAGTCATTGCTTTCTACTTCCTACTCTTCTTTTCTAAATGGTTGCTATGAATGTTTTAGTATAAAGTTAGAATTTGTAAATGAAGACCAGATAAATATTCCATAATAATAACTAGAACTTATTGATTACTTTTTAAGATCCAACATGTGTTCCTTTAAGTACTGAAATGAGTTCAATTCATTTAATCTTCACATTAACCCTAGGACATGTGTGCTGTAATTTACTTGTTTGATGGTTGAGTAACTGAGCCAAAGGGTTTGCTTAGCATTTAAGAAACTGGATCTAGATTCTATAAGAAGTCAGTGGTGTAGGTGGGATTTAACCCAGACAGTCTGGCTCCTAAATCCAGCCTTGCTTACATAGCTTCTAAGCAGAAAGAGAAAAGTGAGGAGTCTGAGACCTTTATTAAATATGTCTTATGTGTCACACTGAACCAGACATAAGTGATGTAATTAATAGCCCTAATTCTTCTTGATGCACGTATCATCTGGTTGTTGTCTCTTCAACATGTGATATGACCTGAACACAATAGTTAAGACCAGATGTAGTCTGGCTAGTGCAGAGTGGAGCCAAATGATTTACCTTAGTTTAGACACCGTGCCCCTCCCATGCATCTCAGGCATGCTTTAAACCTTTTGCTTATACCGGTGTTTCAAATTAAGACCTTGGTCATCTAAAATCCTAAAGCTTCCCTATTTGGAAAATATTAGAGAGGAAACTCATTGAGAAGGAGTGATGAAAGATGCTGTGGAAACAAAGCAGTAAGTAAGGTTTAAGGGTAGGTAAGAAATCAATCCATCAAAGCACGGTTGAAAATAGGAGAAGAAAGCTGACATGGCAAGAAAAATCTGGGGGGATGATCAAAAACGGACAAAGACTGGGTTTGCTAAGCCTGAGTTTTCCTAAGTTTATTCATGTGCTAAAATAAGGAAGCTCTGACTAGAGTGGGGTTTTAAAGTATGCAGGATTTTTTTTTTAATAACTACTCTGGAAAATCGTAATGGGGCATTAACATATTGGTCTTTATTCACCGTTTCTGCATTTTCAATGTAGTTGCCACAGAAATCCTGTCATCTTGTACCACACCTCAGTTCAGATTTGACCTTAGGGGTGTGGGAAGAAGTGTGCCATGTGCACGTGAGTTTTAATTAGTCTCATGAGTGATGAATGTAAAGGGGAACTATTCTATGTATAAGCCATGTTTCTCTGATTCTCATTCTCCGAAGTACCAGCTAGGTATTACTTTTTTTTTTAGAATTTTTTAGTTGAATTTATTGGGATGATATTGGTTAATAAAATTATATAGATTTCAGATGTACAATTCTATAATATGGAGTTACCTCCATAAATTAAAAATGGAAATTTTGACCCAGTGATTCCACTTCTGGGAATATGACCAAAGAACCCTGAAACACTGACTCGAAAGAACATATGCATCCCTATGTTCACTGCAGCATTATTTACAAAAGTCAAATCTTGGAAGCAGCCCAGCTAGGTATTTCTGAAAATACCTAGGAAGTGTGCTCAAAAATAAATCTGTCAGACAACACAGAGCATCTGTCGTCTCCTTTGCCCCTTCCAGCATTCTTTGTGAATGAGCCTTGTTGGTTCCTTTGCTGAATGAGACCTTGCCCTCAATGGATATCGATGTCCATTCCTATTCACTGAACTGTGCAGCCCAAGTGGCTTCTAGGAATGCCACCCCGACTGGTGCCATTGTCACTGTCAGCTTCTGTTGTCTGCAGGCTGCCTTTCTCTCCCACTGCACTTCATCCACAGCCAAGTCTATGAGGCTCCCTCATCCATAAGGTTCCATGACACTCATCAGTCCAGCTGAGCCCCACAGAAGCCCGGTTCGTATTATAAATTAAGGATATTGTATCTCTGAGGTTTCTGTGGGTTTCCTGTACTCTTTACATTCACCTCAGTGTCTTCTGTGAAACAACTTTGATCAGTTTTTCTTCATTTTTAACAGCTTTTATTCCTTTAGAAAACCAAAGGCTGAATGCCAGGGGAGAGGTAGACTGGAAGATAAACACAACTAACTGTCATGTTCTCAGAATACATCTTTCCACCTGTGATTTTAATATTGGTCCAAGCTTGTAGAACCTGGCTCTGCTTCCTTTAAGACCTGTTTTGTTTAGTTCTATTTTCTAAGGATACTTTTCGGTCTTCAATGTGAGTAGGCTTCTTATAGGTTCATTCACCAGGTAGACTGGCTGGTCATAACTACCTGAGCTATGCACAGGGCATGGTGACAGCCCGGGGCTTCTGCTATGTGAGGTCATATTATACTGTTTGCTCTGTGCTGCTCAGGAAAAGGTATTGCAAGAAGTTCTGTTCTGTGAGTGCTGTGTTGTTACAAAAAACAAGTGCCCGTTAGCTTTTCCCAGGTATTTATAAGCTCCCCAAATGTATATGCATGTCTGCAGGGAGAATAAAATACTTCCCAGAGATTTGACCTTTGGAAATTTCTTCTGTAATCTGGCAGTTACATAAAGTCCACAAACTGCCTTTGGTGAAATAGGGGAAAGACGACAGCATTCCTTCTCTCTCCCAGGGCTGGTCTCCATCAGTACTGTTTATTCAAGGTCAATGTTGTGGGAAGTTCCTATTGCCTATTTGCTTTTTTCCTGAGAATTATAACCGAACACTCCTGGTGGTCTCCTGCAGGCCTTAGATCACATAACTCATGTAGAAGGATAGAGGCTTGCACACATCCTTCTCTTGGGCACAGGACTCTCCTGGGCATGTCCATTAGCACTGAGGTACCACTGCAGGTCACTAAAGGGGTACCTGGCAAAAATCCCCCAGTAAGACAATCTTCATATTTTCATTTTACCTTTTCCATTTCCACAAGAAAGGTGTAGGGGCTGGACTCCTAGATTGGAATGGTGTTTTAAATAAAGGGAAGAAGGGGGTGGGGAGACATTTACACTCTGAAGAATTTCAAATTATGCCTCTAATTGTTGTTAGTCTTTAAGATGCACATGGGGAAAGGCAGCCTCTGTGCAAGGGTGGCTGCTGTCCCAGACACAGGGGCATGCACAAAGTCAGTTGGTAATGAGATTCCCCACAGCAGCAAACTGCACTGTCCATTCATATTTCTTTTCCACCTGTCCCCACAATGGTGTCTGTTTGCTTAGCCCACATGCAACAAGGCTGTGTTTGTGAGTAAGGGCCCATTCATTGGCTGTCTATTTAGAAGTCTTGACAGAAAATCCCGTGAAAAGCTCCTCAATTCAAATTCCTCTTTAATGACTTGCTGCATTCACCAGAGAGGCTGGGGAGGGTGCTCTGGGCTTGACTTCTTCCACTATGGGAGACAAGAAAGCATTTTTTAAAAAAATAAAGCTTCTGACGTGCCAGGATTATTAAACAATAGTCGTGATCAATGATGGAATCTGAGGGAGAAATCATCTCCTTTTTTAGACAAAACCTCTATCTAGCTCACAGAATATGTTATCTCCAACTACGCATGGTGTTTTCGATTAGAAATATCCAGTTGATCTTTATGAGTTCCGTTTGCCCACCCCCATCCCCAGAGGATTAGTTAGTCGCTTGATCGTTTCTCCCAGGATGTGTTTAAATATCATATTAGGAGATAATTGCCATTTGTAGTTAGTTACCCTTGTTAACAAAGCCAAGGACAATTATAATTATCCAGATTCTACTGCTTGGGTTGTGGTGTGTAGTTAGCTGCAACATGCAGAGCATGGTAATACATCTCTGGGTATGAGTCTCTCTTCTCTCTCTTTCTCTGTATATCTTCTTAATTTATAGAAGAAATCCATTAGGAACTAGATAATAACTATTCATATATTTTCTAATAAGTACATGATATATGAGGATGTCACAGTAGAGCAAAACATGAGCGGTCTGAGCCTGGACGTTTCTTGAGTAATTTTGTTCAGAATCACTCACTCTGGGTTGAAGGGTTTTCCCATAGACTTCCTTAATATCTTTCTCTTTCATATCACACACCACAGTGAGAAAGCACATTAAATTTTTGCGTTTTCACCCTGTAGAATGCAGCTTCCATGAGCTCAGGGATGCTGTGTTACACATTCACTACTGGATGCTCTCCACCAGAGCAGCCCATGGCATGCAGTATAAGCCCCACGAGTGTTTCTTGACTGAATGAATGACTAATTCACAGTCTGCCACTCTTTGTATTTCTAAAGAGCCCCTTCAAGAATTTCCCTAAGTAGAGAATAAATTGAAGAACACACAGTTAAAATGTTTTACTTCTTATTTTTGTTTTCCAACATTACAACCATACAAAAGTAGTACTGGGTAATAAAAGTGAAACAAAGTTACCACCTGCTCTCTACCCTCAGTGAACTTAGAACCTAGTAGCTGTGATAGAAAAAGTACAATTGTTGAACATTTTTAAAAAAGAGAGAAGCAAAGTGCTCTGGAATTTTAGACAAGAAATGTTAATTTTTAGCTGTGGGAATCAGGAAGTCCTCCTGAAGGAGATTCTCAGATAAAACAAGTGAGGCTTGTGCCCCATGCACAAATTTAAGTGAACTCCAAAAATCTCAATAATCAAGATAAATAAATTTGAATACAATATTCTACAAAATTGATATTAATACCAACAATTCCATGATGAACAAAATAGTGAAATTTTAATAAAACCTGGATCAGCAGTACTGATTTTTTTTTCCTTTTGCCTCAGGCACCAATGCGTATGATCACAAATGGCAATATTTCACTCTATTGCTGAGCAGTGTTCCATTGTATACGTACATGGCATGTTTCTTATCCAGTTATCTGCTAAGGGACACTTAGGTTGTTTCCATGTCTTGGCTATTGTGAATAGTTTGGGATGAACTTAGGGATACATGCATCTTCACCAACAGATTGATGGTTACCAGAAGTGAAGCCAGGTGTGGGGGTGATGAGAAGGGTAAAGGTATCAAATATATGGAGATTATACTTTGGGTGATGAGTGCACAAGAGAATATACAGATGCTGTACTATAAAATTGTACACCTGAAACATACAGTATTATTAACCAATGTTACTCCATTAAAGTGCATTTTTAAAAGGAGAAGAAAGAGGAAAAAAAAACCCCTAAGTGTTAAAAATTGTTTCTGTAATGACTCTTTAATTCTAAATGTCGAATTCCAGTTTATCACATGACCCCTTATTCCCACTGTGGTTTCATTTACTAGTGTTACCCTGTTCTGATCATGGTCCCATCAGATTTTACACAAAATTGTTATTTTCTTCCCACCTAACAGAAAATCTGCTTCAGTGACTTACAATGAGTGCACTCATTATGACTTTGGAAAACTTATTCCATTAAAAAAAAAATTCAAGCAAAAACACTGTTCTTACCTAAATGAACCAGAATCTACTCTCCTATATGTATCAACCATCAGTTATGCTTCTCTTGGTCCAAAAATTAGTTTATTCCCCTTTTATATATGGTAGTCTCTCAAATTTATGAAGAGTTGTCAGGTTCCCAATTACATAATTGTGTTGTCTTTGAAAGAAAAAAAAATATATTATTCTTTCTGTAAAACTTTGGTCCCTTAACAAATAACATTAGGTTATTTGAAAAATGCAATGTTTATTGTTTGAAATAGGGATTTATTTTCTATTCAGCATATCTTTACATATTTTAAAATACTTCTGTATTTTCCATATTTTGATGGTCCAAAAATTGACTGCATTTTTCATACTGCATTCTCTCCTAATCTTGGTTGTCTTATTTGATCTTTAACATACATATAAAAGATCAGAGAAACTGATGAGGGCCTGTTGATTGTAGACAATGGAATAATAATATAGGAACTACTAGGAAGTCTCTAAGATGCTATGACATTTTGAGGTAGTTCAGGTGGTTGAGGAAATTAAGAATAATGAGGTACATCTCAGTGCAATTTTGGCAAAAAGGGCACAAAAAAGTTGTGCAAGTTTTGATGCAATGTAAAATAATTACATTATTGTTAATGGAAATAATTCTGTATTTGCTAAGCATTATAAGAAAGACCAATATTCTTATTTTTATGTTTTTTTTTTAATTTTACGGCCTGTTTTTAATTTATTTCACTGGTTTTAAGTGATTCCAATGGGGAATAAAAAATAATCCAGTAAGAAAAGTATTCATATTCTATTTGTTTTATTTTTAAGTTTTATTTTGGCCTGGTGAGTAATGTACTTAAAAAAGAGAGTGGATCACTCAGATTGGTGTGGAGCAGGGCAGATACTGCCTGTCTCTCACCTTGTCTGTGTGACACCTATTCCCTTTCCTTTTTAATCCTGCATTGATGGCTTTGTTTACATCACAGCTGGCAATGATCTGGCTGTAAACCCACACATGCATGCAGACACACTGCACAAAGTTCATTTCTCAGGCTTCCCTGCATCTAGGCACGATCCTGTGGCACATTGGCCAGTGTGATGCAGAGACAAGTCTCTGGAGAGCATGTCTTCTGGAATATAAAGAAAAACCTTACTAGAACAAAGACCTTCTTTCTTTTATTTATTCCTTCTATCTATAGTTAGTAGTTGAAACCTAAAGCCCCCCAAGATCATCTGGTGACCAGGTGAGGAGGTGATAAAGACAAAGATCAAAAGACAATGAATTGCATGCTAACAATAAATGAGCAGAAAGTTGGGACCCTGGATTCCTGATGACATTGATGAGCTGCTGTACCAGCTCTGGGACATGTATTCCCAGACTTATTGCTGCAGAAGACAAATGCATTTCTCACTTTTGGTATACCTCTTAGTGCATTTTCTCTTATTTGCTGCTAAATGCGTATCTAACTCATAAAGAGGTGTGGCTTTCTCAATAAAAATATTCTGGGTTGTTACAGACAGAGCTGATTTAAATTTATGTTAGAAGATAAAGGTGTTATGACTTCTGTAAATCATCTTTTAACTTTAAATACTAGATTCTGAGGAAAAATATACTTTCTGGTTTATGTGTATACCTATAATTAATGCCATTATTTAAAAAGTATATTCGTAATATTTTAAAAAATTGTTTAATTGCAAAATTTTACCACTTTTTAGATATCAAAATATGATGGAACTTCTGATTCTTATTAATGTTATAAAATATTATGAATATGGATGATTATCATGCAGTATAAATTTGGTTAATGTATTTCAGCAAGGATAAGGGCAT
>VMDR010010087.1:0-31713 GCA_007922815.1 Macrotus californicus | reverse complement strand
CCAGATTAGGCACAATTCTTGTAGAGCAGAGGAAGTTTGCAGTATTCTTACATGGAAGAGAACAATAGTGATAAGTGCTGTTTTTAAATCTCCCTTTTCCTATGTAAGGTAAGGAATGAGGCAGTAACTATAATGTATGACTCACAGCATATTTTAATATTTTCAGGTAGTTTTAGGAGGGCTGAGTCTCTTTGGCTTCTCACAGCAAGCATCTTGGTGCTATGCTGTCCCTTTTGCAAATGAAGAAAACAAGCAAGGCATGGAGAAATCGGACTGATTTTTCCCAGAGTCTCATAACTAGTAATTAGGAAGGAGAAAATTGTTGGCCATGACTTCCAGGTTCTAATCTGATTTTCTCTCCATTATACCCTACCCACGAACCCTCTACTCAAGATCAATTTCTGTGTGATTGGCTATGGTCATTATGTCCTTGGATTATGTCTGGGGAAACCCAGAGGAAAGGTGGGTAGGGGAAGAGAGAGGGGCATCTATCACTGTTCCCATTTGATGTATAGTCACGCAAAGTCATTCCAGGCACTGACAGTAAACCAAGAAGACAATTGGAGAGTGTGGGACATCCAAGGGTACAGTTCCTCCTGCCACCTCCTGGTGTAGGGCAATGGCCCCAGGGCAGCCTTACCTGGTCCACACTCTAACTTCTGGCAGGTGTGGTTGGTGGGCGCTATAAAGTAGCCGGCTGTGCATCGCGTGCAGACGTGCGCGCTGTGGCAAAGCTCACAGTTGTCTGGGCAGGGCAGGCAGGTGTGCCCCTCAGCAGGGTAGTTTCCCACCGGGCAGCTCTCCCGACACTCCCCCTGGTACAGGAGGCGCTCCTGGCCATGCTTATCTGAACAGGTAGAGAGGCAACAAAAAGAGGGAAAATGAATGCAATTAACCATGAAGCTAATGTATCAAAAAACTTTTTATTAAAAAAAATATGACCAAGTGCTTGGCTCCTAGGGGACCAGAAGTAGAAGAATAGATTCAATGAAATGTGCAGTATCTGTACACTTGGATTTGGAAAGTTTTCCTTGGGCTCTTTCCAGTATCCCTGGAAGCTCACAGACTTGGGGGCTAGAGGCCTCATGGGAATAAACCAATTCTGATAGATACGGTTTTTCTTTAAAATGACAGTGCAGTCTTCTAGAATGACCTTGAATTCTGTTATCCAAATCCATGCTTGTGTTAGCTATCTGAATTTCTGCACTGCCACCAATCCCCACAATGGCAGCCCACTGAAGCACTAGGCCATACAGGCCTCGCTGGCCCCTTTACATGCGTCCCTAAAAGTCCCTGAGCTTCCATCAAGACTGGGCTCTACAAGGAAAGGGTCAGCAGTACCTGTAGCAGGAGACTATTGGAATTACTCCTGGGTGAGGTGGAAAATTCTAATTAGTTACAAACAATTGCAATTAATAAAAAATAGTATAATCAGTTACAAATAAATATATCCAAAAAGCAAGATTAATATGTATGTACCTAGAGGTCTCCTACCCTTCCCCTCCTGGAGTTTTTGTTTGTGCTGAGTGTGTTTAGGGTATCCATCTTCTCTGAATCAGATTTCCCATATGCTCTGTCTTCTGAAGAACAGCTGATCTGTGCTACCCAAAATAACTGGGGTCTACTGTTCACTCATGTATCACATGAAGATCCAGAACCACTGACCTGCAAAATGCAAGGCTGCTGAATTTATGCATAAAGATAGCACTGACTATGATGTTGCCAGTACAGGAACTGAAAGTCAGTATAATGTTAGATTGAACCACATGAAATTGCTAACATTCAACTATTTTTTACCCATAAACTTGGCACTCTCAAATGGTTTAACCTAATGTTTCTTATTTAATTAAAGCCCTTGTTTAAATACGATTAAAAAAACATACTCTCGGATTATGGGCTCTGAAGCCCCCTCTTTTCTGGTGGTGATTTTATGCCAGAAGTCTGTTGGTTCCTGTGGGAACAAAATAAATAGAGAGGGCTTTTATAGAGGGGGTGGAGAAGAGTCTGCTTCCTCCACGTTTGAAAGGAGAGTCTTTGGGAGGTTAGAGTGTGCATTTGGCGATTCTGCAGCCATGGCCCAGTGTTGTGGAGCACAGAACCCTGATCTGGTGGAACCTGGAGTCTCAGGAGACCGCCCAAGGGTTAACTTTACAAGTTATGTTCTTCTCAGGCACATTGTGAGAGCGTAGCAAACCCCATTTCCAGGACTCATTCAGAAAAGATCCTGTTTTTCAGAGGGCCAGACTTCTCAGACCTAGCGAGCAAGGTCTAGGTGGTGGGAAGCCTGCTCGCTCTCTATCCAGCAGCAGCACAACCTCTACACTTTGGCATGATGTCAACTCAGGATCCAGAGGCTTGGGGCAGCCTGGCATAGAGTGAGTTCTAAATACATGTTTGCTGAATGATTGAATGAGTGAGTGAATTAATATTTGGCAATGTTCCTATTTTTCCAGCACAGTCAACTGGATCTTAAAATAAAAAATTAACAATGATGGGTTCAGATATCAGAGAAAATGTTCTCCAGCCCCATTTTATTGTTTAGACATAGCTTTACTATTTTAGACAACTTTGGATATTATAATTTGAATTTATGGGACAGAAATTTGAAGGGTCTTGGTATTTAAAACACTCAGACCCTGCATGAGGGGGTCACTTAGATGCCTTGACCATGGCTAGCTTCCCCCATAGGCTTGGTCCAAGAGTAGGCCCAAATTTGGTCATTTTTCTAATAGCCTGAGTAGTATGGCAGCTCACTAAATTTGGTTTGATAATTTGGACACCCCATTGATTTAAAGCCCATGCATACATTTTTGGCTACTTGCCAAGAATTTAAATATTGTAATTATGTGTAGGAGAAACTGGTTCTATTGTAGCAATACAAGGGCAGATATTCTTGTTAGTCGTCAAACTTTTCATATGATGAGACAAGGGTTAAAGTTCAGGAACTCCAAAAGAGGTTCAGATCAGCTTTCATTTATACTGAAGAGGAGTAGTTAACTCTTTCCAGTTAATTCCGTTTCATTACTGGAATTGTTTCCAGTTAATTTCTTGGCAACTGATTTTGTTAGAAGAGAAGGCAAGCCAATGTGAAGACAGTGGGTGTCTCCAGGAGGAAAGGAAGGCTGAGGGTTGAAGGCACGAGGGGAGGGGGTTGCTGGAAGGAAGGAAAGAACGGCTGAGGGACTCTGAAAATAAATTCCGCTTACTGTAGCTGCTGGTTCAGTTTGGTAGAGAATAAATCTGGAAGAAAACTTAGAGTCAATCTTCACCAACATAGCTGGAGACCTGCATGTCTAAAAGGATTCAGACTTAAATTTTAACACAATTACAATTAAGGGGCAACATTTCTACAGAATGATGGGAGAGACTTAGGTGACTCCCGAGCCACAGGATTCTCAGTCTTTTATGAAAGCCTGCTGGCACAGAACTGTATCAGTCCACTCATCCATCTTCTCTGGCACCATGTCACACACTGGCTGTGCCGATACGTGAACTAGGGGCTTTAAGCTCTTAATAGGAGAGAACCCTGCTAATCAGAGCTTGCTCCACAACAGCATCCTCTGTAGGAAGCCTCCTCTGTTCACTGCAGCTGAAAGTGAGTCTTTTCTGACCCATGTCAGGATTCCTACTATTCACTTGGTTTTTAGTATGTTCTTGTTTTATAGTACATGAGGACACACCCCTCTGTTAGACTGTAAACTCCTCGAAGACAAGTATCATTGACTATAACTTCCATGACAGCTTGTATAGTAACTTATAATGGGAGGGGCACAATGAACTTTTCTTAACATAATGGACTAAGCATACTTTCAAACAGAAAGAAACATCAAAGCATTTTATGTGTGGATTGTTCTAAGCAGCGATAGGATACTTAGAACATTTTAGACATTTGTTCAGCATTCGAGCTACTCCTTAAATTTGTGCTATGCGTGAAGAATTAGTGTGTCTTAAATCTGGAAGGGATTTTAGATGCCATCTTGTCTGTGCTTCCCTTTTTTGCAAACAAGGAGAGACTTAAAGAGGTGAAGTGAGGATCTAGAACATAAGTTTTCTGATTGCTGGTACTGACATTCTTTTTACTGAACCATTCATTTACTTGGTTATATTGTGTGCTTTCCATATGCCAGACTCTGTGCAAGTGCTCCAAATACAACAGAAAACAGGTACAACCATTCACTGCTCTTACAGGGCATAGTCTTATGGACAAGATATCAAGTGTGAGGAGGTCCGTAAAGTGGGAAGTACAGGGCTCCAAGCATCCTCATATGAAGAGGGCTTGAATTAGGTAAGGAAGGTAGGCCAACCCTTACTGAGGAAATGACATTGGAATTGAGACCTAAAGGATGACTAGGAGGAGGGCAGGAAGACAATGAGTGGGGAACATCACAAGTGAGGTCTTTGAACAGCCAGAGAAGTTCAAATGCCCATAGGAATAAGGAAGTATAAACAATAACAGCAGTAGTAATATTAAGCTAATATTTTATTGAGTGCTTCCTATATAGCCAGCCCTGTTCTAAGAGCTTTATTATTCTCTGTCATTTAGTCTTATTTCATTTTTATCATAATCCTAAAAAGGGGCAGCCATTATCACCATCTTATAAATGAGGAAAGACACAGAATGAGGAGGCTGGAGATAAAATTTGACATAGATATACTTTGTGTAC
Source organism: Macrotus californicus (assembly GCA_007922815.1). NCBI lineage: Eukaryota > Metazoa > Chordata > Mammalia > Chiroptera > Phyllostomidae > Macrotus > Macrotus californicus. The sequence goes on along the minus strand of VMDR010010087.1, from coordinate 27,049 downwards.
ATACGAAACACAAAGAAATAATTTTAATTTATACAAAGAAATATGTTATTTCCCATATTTCTTCAAAGCATGGTACTCTCAACTTGTTCCTTTTTCTCAATTTTATTGCAAGCAAGAATAAAGACAAGTAATTCTCTCCCACCAGAAATGCCGTGGTGTTTGGTGATGGTGGTAGCTGATGGCCTCGGAATCAGTGAGAAAACCGGGAGTGGTGAGGGTGGTGGAGAAATTGTCTTGAGTCAACCATTAGGGAATGTAGACCCAGTGTTGCCAAATCGTTCAAGTTTTTAAGAGAAACAAAAAACCCAGGTTTTTATTTGAAATTTCTCAATTTGAAAATTTGGCTCAAATTTTAAAAGTATGATGTAGGTCAAGTAAAATTTGAATCTGTCCCACATGAGGTCGAAGCAGGGGAGAGGCCTGTGAGGGGAGCCTGGACAGGAGCCAGGGGTCTAACTGCAGAGGACCTTTGAGGTCGTCGGTTACGATGCAGTGACAGCACACACCTGAGTTGTTAAAACTGGGACGGAGAAGGTCATATTTGTGTTTTGAAGTGGTTACTTTGTTCCCCCAGGGCGCTGACAACTTCTAAATGGCATCGCTCTTGGCTGAGGAGACCTAGGCACAACCTCTATTACAGTATTTCTCTGAAAGACAGAATGTGTCTGCCTTAATTTCCTAGCTTTTCACTTTCACCTCAGCAAATCTGAGCTTTACTGTCCATCTTGTGTCTGACACTGTGTTCAGATGCCCTTTCTTTCTCCTTCTCTGGAAAGACATTGCTTAGCTTCTCTCTCCCCGCCCAGGGGCAGTGAGCCTACAATAATGTAAACTTGTGTCCGGACAGCGAGCAGAAACTTGGTTGAACACACTCTCTAATGAACAGCTGTCTAAACTCAACCCCTTTTCCCTAGAGATGAAGCTTCTGAGTCACACCAATAATGTCCCAAACCAAATAATGGAGCAACAAAGAACAAGTGACCAACCAGACTTCCTCACCTACTCCACAGGAGGTGCAGTTGGAAGGCCCATTTCCTTGGCATTCTTGGCAGGTGTAGTGGCATAAATGGCATTGGTTCTTAAATTCATATTTGCCTGAAGGACAGTCCAGAACGCAGTGGCCATCATCAAAAATCCTAGAGGAAAAGCAGGCTTTTAGAGTTTGTAAGGATGACTTTCTGGAATAGCCTTAAGTTTTAGAACATGTGGTGTTTGTGTTTTGCTGCACAAACTTGGTTTCATTGTTCTAGAAACAACAGGGATGCCTGGGACTGATCATCTTAGACCATGTGGGATATTAGTCATGTACTCATCCTTGGCCCAAGGTTTGGATCCAACAGCAGGCATGTCAGAAACTGGCTGGGGATGTAATCCTGATTCTGGTTGCAGATAAGCTAACCAGTGCCCCAGAGATTAAACCCACATTGTAGGCCCCAGCCAGACCCTGCCCACAGCCCGATAATGGTCTTTGAACTTTCAAGACACAGAAACTCCAAATCCAGAGGCCGTGGAGGAAATATTCTGCCTTTAGATATGAACATGCCCACACTTTGCAAGGGAAATGTCAACTCTAAGGGCTCTCTAAGGGCAGAACGAAGTACGACCCTATAGCTTAGGTGCTACTTGTAAACTTGGCCTATGCATATGGCAAGTAATCAGTGAACTCTGATTTGCTGTGTCATTTTTGCAAGCATCGCCTGAAGTATAGGGCACCACATCTTCATTTTCTGACCACGTTTTTCAGTCACTTATAAGGACACCACGGACAGCAGGTAAGCTTCTAAAACCTACCTGGTTTCATACACCTGTCATATATATCATAGTGTCATGGCTAATATTTTCATAGTTTCATTTCTTTATTTCCCTCGCAAAGTAATCCCAAGAGCAAATGCGATTAAGTAAATTGTATCCAAGAATTTTGCTCAGAAAAATTCAAAATTGATGTCCAAATGCAAGAGTCAGATGGGTGATGTGAATAGATGAAGTGAGCTGGGGGGCTCAACCCCCGGGCTTCTAATTCAGTAGCTCCAGCGGGGAGAGAGCTGAGAATGTACATTTTTGACAAGTTTCTGAGTGCTATTCATGCAGCTGGTCTAGAGAACACACCTGAGAACTACAGCTCCATCTTCTGCTCACCGATTGGATGGAGTTTGCTAAATGATTCCTACGTAATACAGGTGGTACCGAATTGGTGTCTTGTAGGGCATCTTTAGAGTAGTAGTTGTGTCAGCTGGATGGTTAACTGAGCACATAGTACATGCATGCCACCGAGGGCATAATGCTGGCATCCAAGCCTTTCTTCCGCCTCTGTCCACTCAGACTGGACATCACATGGGAGGCCAGGTATAGGCCTCATGTCACTTGTTCCTGGGGTGGCACTGGCACTGTTTGCATAGGTAGAGCCAGCCCTAAAGTAGGGATAGACATTTCAATCCCAAGCTTGGAGGAAACTGGGGTGGAGCAAGATTTGCTGAATAGAGTGTTACTGGCAGCCATCCATCTTGTTCCTACTCTCTGAAATTCTGTGTCATTTGCATCTGTTTGGAATCAGGATGAGATTAAAGCCAACAGCATAAAACTGGGCTATCTCATTCCCATCTCCCCCTACCGCCTCCAGGTTCTGGTCACCATACCCAGCACCACTGGGGTGACCAATCCTTTTGGCCCACTGCAGAGCGTGGAGACTAGCCCTAAACAGAGAGGCACACACATTGGTTGTCCTTGTCAAAACAGATCCCCCGCACCATGGCGTGTGATGAGAGGACCGTGTTCCCAGCCCAGACTTTTAGCTGATGTCACTAATGCCAACTTGGAATATCCCGGTCCCACCCTGCCTCTGCTTTCTGAGCTAGAAGATTTTTCAAGGGATAATGTGGATGTGGCTAGTTAAAAAAACAAAACAAAAAAACCCTCCCTTTAAGAAAAACCAAGTAAGAGCTTTCTGAGGTTTTCAACAAGGAAGCTATTCGATGCTCTGCTGAAAGAGTGGGACATGTTTATTTGTGAGGGTTCATTTTCTTGCTAAAAGAAAAGGGCATGGAAAGTATATCATCGTTTTGTCCTTTATAGAAAGATATGATAGATTAGTTTAGGGAGAAATTATTTCTCTTGAGAGGGGCGACTAATTCTCTCAATGAGTACTCACCTAGCAGGGGAAGCCTGTACTACAAGGGGCCTGCCCTCCAGAAGATAATTCCAGTTTCTTTGGGGTTCCTCCTTGTATAGGGTGTCTTCTCTTCCATGGTCACAGCTTTAGCTTCATGCCTAGGGTGTTAAGGCTACCCCACTATTGCTTGTCTCTAAGTGTATTACCATCCCTTGACTTTGACTTACTGAGTTACCTGTAAGAATTCATGGACCTTGAACCTAACTCAGAGCAGGACAGACACCAAGTGCTCAAGACTGTCTTGAGCCCTGGCCAGGTAGCTAAGTTGGTTCGTGCCTCGTCCCCATATGCCAAGATTGTGGGTTCCATGTCCAGTCAGCACACATAGAAGAATCAACGGATGAATGCACCAATAGGTAGAACACAAATCAATGTCTCTTTCTCTTAAAATCAATCAATCAATCAACCAGTCAATAAAAAGACTGTCTTGAATGGACCGGATACCACTTAAGGAAATAGTTTGGCAAATAATTTGCTGCACTTTTCAAGAACAAATAAGTTGACATCATCTTTCAAAGTAGTTTCTTTCTTCTCATCTTCTCCACCCCCTTCCAGGAAAATACAGGTAAACAAAGAAGTCAGGTAGTCCATTGCCATGCCCTTTCTTGGACATATTTGCAAGTAGCTGACATCAAGGAAGAGAACTGGGGAAAGAATGGAGTGCTTAGGGAGACGCAAAGAAAATTGTTCCTATGGAACAAGATTTCCTTAGGAGTGCATCCTAGTTCAAGATCTACACACATGCATTTCTCTTCATAAGCTAAATCAAGCACTGCTTAAACAGGTTAAACTACCCAAATGTCCCAGGAGGTATACCTCTCATCGTACTGGTAGGCTTAGATATTTCTTTAATGGCCATTTATGGTGGTACAAGTTTTTCTCACTTCTGGTGAGCCCGAGGCAGTCATGACTTCTGGAGTGTACATGGGACAAAGGTAGCTGCTTTATTAAACAACTGCTAAATGTTCCCTTTGTTCAAGGATGTCCAAACATGCAATGGAATTTGATTATTGATATGGTAAGGAGTTAGAGGAGAAATAGGACTCATTTTCAGAAAGCCGTCTGTATCTAATAGTGTGCCCTGAAGCTGCTTTAAAGCTAATTCAATATGTAGAGGCATAGATACCTCCAAGAGGCACTTGGCAAATGTTATCACACTTACCATTGAGGATACTTAAGACTCTTGTGTCTCCCTCCCTCTCTCCTCCCCTCTCTCCATTCTCATTTTGAGGGAACTTTCTGGAGAGCCAAGCCCCTGGTATTAGTACACACTTTATAATGTTCAATAAAACACACATTTATTGAATTATTACTACATGTTGATCACTGTGGGGGAATAAAGAGACAAATACACTGCAGTTCCTGCTTAGGATATTACAGTCCTGAGGGAGAGTTAGATGAAATGCCTATGTAGGGCAGAGGGAATGCCCGTCCTAGAGATTCGCCTGCCACTGGAGCAGCCTCATCCTGCTGGTCTGGGGAGAGACTCCGCTTGCTACACATTAAGCAGAGCAGTGACAGGCCATTCAAACAGCCTGTCAGTCAACAAAGAATAAGTGTTAGAACCAGAGGAGTGTTGACAAATATATGACAAACTCACAACTCTCTTCATGAGAAATTTTCAGTTAATTAGAAATTAGCATAGATGCTCATCCCATTCGGATACTTGCTATTTCCTCATTCATTCATTCAACATCTCGAACATCTGAGTACCTACCATTTTCCTAGCACTGTGATAGAAAATAGAGATGCAAAGATGAGCATTTTAAGGAGCATATAGTCTAACAAAGGGATAGATTTGTAAATGAATGTCTTAAAATGTCACAGTTGCTCTTTCGGAACTTTATACAGAGACAGGGGAACATAAAGAGGAAGAAGTTAATTCTTCTGGGAAGAGGCCAAAAAATGCCTTCCGAGAACAGTTCACCCATGACCTGATTCTCGAAACCTGAGTAGATATTTGCTCAGCAGATGGGGATGATGGTTGAGGGGTGGCTGTGCAGAAAGAGATGAGACTCCAGGCATCAAAGTCACCACCACCTTCATTGATGAGAAGACCCCCTAGTGTCCAAGGTACTGATTCTTGCACTGGGCATCCTGGGGAGAAGATGCTCCAGACCATGGAGGGTTACTGTGTCATGGGAAAGAGTTTGATTCTTTCTCCTGCAGTTCCAAAATGTGTCTCTAAGCAGACAAAATGTGTCTCTTCATCCTGCAACCCATGAGTACCAACCATAGGAGATTCTGAGAGACCACTCACCTGGTGATGGGGCAGCCAGTGCAGTGTTCCTGGGTTGGCCCCCGGCACTTGGCACACGAGGCTTCACACATCTGGCAGCGGCCATGCTCATCAGTGTATTCTCCTGGGGAACAAAACCTAGTTGTTTACCTCATTTCTACGTGGCAGTGCTGCCTGGGCTGTCAGTCTGAGAGCAGCCAGGCCTGCCTGTGGCTGCCTGAAAGCAATGGAGACAACACAGAGAGAAGGACCTTGAATGGCTTCAGTGGCCAGTCCTAAACCCTGACCTTATAATAACAAATGCTCCTCTCCCAAGGGCCCTGGGAGTTGGAACCTCAGGAAATCACAACACAATGATACAATTTTGGATCTAGTCAAAATGTGTTACTGATTTTGTAAGTAGAGAGAAGCCAGGGGGGCTTCCTACAGGACCCTTCACTGAGCTCCTGCTGACTTTCCCATTTAAGGCTGGAAGCTTAGGGCCCACAGAGACCCAAGTTTAAGTTAAACAACAAGCTGGACCCACCTAGATCTTGTCCTATCACTCTGGGGAGGATTGTGATTACTTGTTAAGAAGGGGAGTTGAAGCTTGGCTGACATTTGACAGATGTCAGCTGCATCTCGCCCTGAAAGAGTAACAGTGAAGAGATAGCCAGAGAATTCTTCATTTAATTGGAAAGCTTATCTTTCCCAAGGAAAAATACACATGAGGCCTCCACAGAAGCAAGCTCGGCCCCACCAACTTCTTGTGGACATTTAAGAAATCACTCCCATGGCAAAGGTGGTAGAGAGAGCGGAACCTCATCAAAAGTGACACTCTAGTGATGGGTCTCTACTCATTGAATGCAACCCTCCACTCACACTATACTCATCCTCTCCTCCCATTGTCTTAAGAGAAGTTGACTTCCAAGAAACTGAAGTTCCTTTGGTTTGATTCAAAGAGACACTTTGTATGGCTTAGAAATTGATCATGCTCAGGAACTATAGATTCCGATTTCATCAGCGTCCCAACCTTCACTTGCCTCCCATCCCCAGTTTTCACAGCCGTCTAAGCATGCCTGAACATTGTCAGTCTGAGACCCAGCCAGAGTGGTGAGGTGGCAGGACTTGCCTATGGTTCAGTCAAGTGGTGTTGCCGAAACTCGAAGGTTCACTGTCTGGTTCATTGTAGCTGTATGGAAAAAAGCCCTGGGAACATTGACTTCACTGGTGAGGAATGGAGGGAAGTCCACTCCTCTGCTTTTCCCGGTAATCTTACTGAATGAGTTCAGTTGGGTAAGGCAAACCTCATGTATGCAAATCGTCCACTTATTAGCACTAAACCACAAAAATGAGTGAGCCTTAGAGTGAGTAGCCAGTGGGGGCAAAACATGGAAATGTGCAAATTGTTCGCTGCACAAGGTGCCTGCCCAAACTGTCGCATGGAGTTGGAAACAGCCTGTGTTGATTTCACCAAGCTGTGCAAACTGGCGTTCACTGCCTCTGTCTCTGTAGGGGCGCCTTTCACTAGTTCATGCAACGGTTTTAGATTGGACCACTTGCATTCTTGGTAATCAGTAGTCCCAAGGCAGAAAAAAAAGCTGGGACTTCTGTCTTGTAGGAGTGTTGATTTGAAGTTGGGAATGTCACTCAATATAGACCTCATATTTATGCAGCCTTCTTCTTATTTATTCAGGCTCCCCTGTTTCACCTCTTAATTATTGCCCTTGTGTAATCTCTTTGCTTGTGTCACGAGCTACAACCAATTGAGCAGGGTGATTATGAGTCCAGGCACCAGCTAGTTGAAGAGCAGAGGACCTGGGGCAGACCTGGTAGGAACACGTAGAGCTTGCCTATATTGCAAATGCTAATGATTTGTGTTGGATGATAGCTATGTGTCTTTCAAAATGTATGTGCGGAGTGGAACAGGTATGGGGGAGCATCACAGAGGCTTCTAAACCCAAAGAAAATGTGTTCTAGAGGAATATTGGATCATAGCTTGTTCATTCATTCATTCATTCCATGGATAATTTTTGAACACCTACATGCCAGGTACTAGGAGAGATTTTGCGGTATACAAATTAAAAAGGCCCTGCTCTTGGGTTCTCAAAGATTTTTGAGAAGAATGATTTGTAAGGAGGTATTTACAGTCCAAATGCTAGCCAGGAGCCTTCAACTTCCTTGGATAGGCTAGATTAAAGTCTAAAACAGAAGAGCAAGGGCATACACTGGACTCTGCTAGACCTAGAGACAAAGACCATTATTTTGCCTACACATTGGTGCCTACAAAAACTGACACAGTGGTTTGGTTCTCCTCACTCTTGCCACCCATCCGCCCTGTCTCCGTGATGCATTTGGTTTAATGCTAGGGTGGGTTTTTAAACTAAATACACCTTGCTCTACTAAGTCGAGTACTACTTAGACTGTTCTGAGAGTTATGCCATATCTACACCCAAAGTCTCCCTCGTAGTTACAGATGATTCATGGTTATGTCAAGCAAGGGTTATAGATATTACTGTGGAAATTTTCAATTTTCTGGTGTCTTTTGTTTGCTTCTTTCTTGGCTTTCATAAGCCAGTAGGTGGCCCTGATATCCTGGCCTCGTCCTTCTTTGATCTGCTAAACTACCATTGCTTCTATTGGCATTCACATAGATATCATCACCTTAGATATAATCATCACTTGGAATTGCCCCATCTCTGAGATTTTAAGTACCCCCTCCAAATACAACCTTCTTATGCTCCAGTCTGGTGAGCTCCCCCCACTTGATTATCCTTTTGTTCATCTTTCTAGTTCCCTCTTCCATTTCTCACAGAAGCTAAGTTGAACTACTCTAAGACCCAAGTTAGAATGGAGCACCCATTCTTTCTCAGTAGTTGATCACACTACCTAATTTGCTGATAAGATACTGAATTTTCCCAGCATCATTTTTCTCAATGTCAATATTCTTTTCTATCCTCTCCTTGATTGTTCACTTGTCTCCCATCTCTGAGGAAGGTACCTCTCTGCTCCTGGCCTTTGTCAACTCTCCATCTAATGCTTTTAATCTTCCCCCAGGATATTTCTCTACCAATATCTCTGTCTTCAATCTTGTCTCCACATTTCTCATTAGTCTCTGATCTACAAATGTTCTCCCCAACCTACAACTTTCCCAAGCACTTTTCTTCTTTGATAAGTGACCCTTCAAACATGTTTTTCCCTCCCACTATTTGGAAACAAAATGGAGAAAACCTCATAACCTTGAAGCTTATGTAAGCAAGTCAGCGCAGGACACTTAACTGTGCCTCTTTCCAGTCTGCACGCCTCTTAACTTTGGAGCAAACTCTGGCTTTAGAACAGATGAGAATAGAAGGACCTGTCTTAATTTTCATATTTATATGGCTGTCCAATTAGTTACATAAACAACTGCCCCAGCCCTTGCAGGCACAAGTTTTCTGCTACACATTTGAAACCAAAAAAGCCAGATTCCAAGGACATGGTGAAGTTGCTTTTTTTTTGGTTGTTGGAGCAGCAAATTCTTCTCATCTGTCTGTATTGCACAATGAAGCTGAATGTTTATGACAGGAGCGATATACAAAATTTGTAGAGAGAAATCATTTTTAGCACAGATGTCTGGGCCCAATATTTTGTTCTCCATCCCAACCTATAAGCTTTTGCTTCTGGTGTCTTCATCCATTATTACTTTGTCCAAATTGTCTTTCTTCTGTGGTCAACAATTTTTCATTCCCCTTTTAGTTCCTTTTTCATCTCATCCTATAATAGTTTAAAAGGCATTGAAGAAGTGTCTCATGGGGAGCAATGATGTCTCAAAAGTTGAAGACACAGCTTAAAAATTAATACTTGTAAGTTTAAAAATTTACAAGTGGTGTGCTCTGGTTGTTCCACCTCTTGAGAACATTAGAGCATATGTTTGTGTTAACAAGCCTAAGTTACAAATAACCTTTATGAAATCATCCAGAATAGGTAAACATTTATTATATCACGCGTACCTACTAAACTCGGTTGAGAATAACGTAACAAAGAACTTAATGAGCCGGAAGAACTTCATTCTCTTCAGAAACGCTATGCTTTCCTTTGTGCCTCATAATATTTCTCTATTGATTAGGACCACATTTGAGTGTAAGCACATAACTATATAAACTAAACAAATGAATAAGCACACAGGGAGATAGGTTATCATGTGAGTCTGGAACAGCTTTCTTAGCAAGAGTGATTGATAAGAGAAGACGGGAGGAACATTTGCAGAGAAACCAGCCATTTGGTTTTGACCTGGTTGTTTCAGTGAGCAGCCTTGGGGCAGACCTTGTAGACCTCTGTCTTTGCACTGTCACTCAGGGCCAGGAATCAGAATGGGACTTACCTGAGCAACTACAGTCGCAAGTGCTAATCGAATGATATGATCTTTTTGCAAGGATGCCAATACCTAGTTTCCAACCTGATACCACTGTGTAAAGACAGTTTGCCTGAAAGGAAATCCATGTATTTATTACTTTCCACCAGCTACAATAAATACTCAGTTACACTTTCACCTAGTTACATACTAACGAAATAATTTAGTTTTTAAGCATCATTAAACGTGAAATTTTATAGCAAGGGCCTAACTATGAGGCCATCTACCTTGTACGGTCAATATCTTCACTTAAAAGTCTACACCAGTGACTTCCAACCTTTTTCATCTCAATGTACACACAAACTAATTACTAAAATTCTGCAACACACCAAAATATATATTTTTGGCCGATCTGACAAAAAAAAATAGATATAATTTTTATTTATTCACACTGGACAGCTCTTGTTGTGCTGGGTGTTGTCATTTTTTGGTTTGGCAGTCTAAGGGAAAAGAGGCCAGTGCCCCACAGTCGGGTGTTGCGTGCACACTGGTTGAGAATCACTGGTCTACACAATTATCCAGCCTGAGAAGGAAGGACATCCTGACACATGCTACAACATGGGTGAACCTGGAAGACATTAGGCTAGTTGAAATAAACCAGTCACAAAAAGACAAATACTGCACGATTCCATTTATGTAAGTCACCTAGAATAGTCAAATTCAGTGGGACAGAATGTAAAATTGTCATTGCCAGAAGCTGGAGAGGAGGGGAAAATGGGGAGATATTGCTTAATGCGTACACAGTTTCAGCCGGGCAACATGAAAAAGTTCTGAGAATGCATGGTGGCAATAGCTGCACTGCAATGTGAATGTAATGGACACCATGGAACTGCAAGGTTAAAATGGTAAATTTATGTTTTGAATATTTTAGCACAATTTAAAAAAGTCTACCTGATGAACTTGTTTCTTCCTGCCCAAACTTAATTTTAACCAAGAAACTCAGGATTGTCTGCCCTTTGGGACAGGTCCAAAGAGCACCAACCATCTTGGGGAGCCAGTCTGTTGAACTGAGGCTTGGGAGATCTGTGAGAGTAGAACTAGATGGATAAATGGGTAAAGCTTGTGCTAATGGAGACATCTGGCAGATGGAACACTGTGCTTTTTCTTTTCATTAGGATCTACAAAGGCAGAATGAACATCCAGCAGCTAGAGAGAGTCTGCTTCTATGCACTGGAGGTGCGTGGGGGCCACCGTTTTGCTATCTCATCCCCTGAACAACTTCCCCATATCCCCCTCCATAGGATTTTCTGATTGCCAAGAGTTCTCTCTCTTAGTCTCTTTGCTTTTCTATTCTTCCGGTGCAGGTGGTTCATCTGTGTGGTTTATGCAGATGCCCTAAAATGTTACTCTGGCCCCGCCCCCTGCCCCATGGGTAGGCACTCCATCAAAAAAGGATGGATTGAAGAAATTATGGGTCCAACACACTTGTAATTTTTTAGCTTACTTTAGTCCGTGCATTGTCTAAAGATCAAGGAATTAAAAGTTGATCCTTTTTGTTTCTACTGTTATTTTGGGCCCTGACCTCAATCAGGATGCAAAAAAAAAAAAAAATATGTGAAGTGCAGTCTTGGCCAACACACCTAAATCTAGTGGTAACAGAGCAATCACACAGGCTCCCATCATTGACACCTACCATGTTACAAATGCTGTTCTACGTAATGTCTAACTTAAACAACAGTCCCTTTTATAAATGAGAAACTGAGGCTCAGAGAGATGAAAAGTCTTGCATGAATTCATTCAACTAGCCAAGTGATAGAGTTAGGCTCTGACCTGGGTATGTCTGAGCCCATGCTCTTTCTGCAATATTTCCCTGGTACGAATTCATTTTCCCTTTGGTGTTCGACGTAGCTTTGCCTATGTAAAAGACAGAACTGAGCACACAGCTTGTCTAAACCAGCTGGAGAGGGAATCGAAAGGGAATTCATTGTGAGAACAAATGAACCTTGAGCAGGCATTCTGTACAAAGAAGATTTACTCAGTGATTGAACAGACCCTCCAAATTTCTATTTTCTCTGATAAAATGGCCACCATTGATTAAAATGCAATTATAGTTATCAAACTGAGATTTTACAAGCCGTTTGTTCTGTCCACTAGCTTAAAAATGCCTAAGAGGAACCCAACAATATTTTTTTTTAATGAATAAAATAATTGGTTGGAGCCCTGCACAAGGATTTTCTGTTTGTGTTGGTAGAAAACAAAATAAACTGGCTGTTCAGAAATAACTTATAACCAGAATTATAGTTACCTCTTCCTAGTCCCCCAGTTTATGTGAAAATCTAGTATGGATGGATTGGTTCCTGCATGTCTGGTCCTTAACTAAGGGAATTTTGCATCGCCTCTACGTTAGTCATTTTAAGTCCTAGCTTGAGGATGCTAAAATTAAAAAGGCTCGGAACAGTTGGTTGCAAGATCAGATACAAGGGGGGACAAAAGGCATGAGTGTGATTATTATTGATCGAACAAAGTTAATTTACAAAGCCTATCATCGAGTTTGTGGATGAGGAAATCATGAACACCTTCCTGTAGCAGGGTATGGTAGATAGAAATGCATTTATTGCCTCTCTGCAGTGTGTAAGATACGTGCCAGTCTCTTTGTTTAGCAGGCTGTCTGTGCTAGTGCTGTGAGTGAGCCTGGCACTTTCACCAGGTCTTTAGTGCACCCAGTCCCTCCACTCCTCAGGAGCAGGATTTTATCCCCCGGTGTTGCCATTATTCGTGGCTGCAGAGGGACCACTCTCACGAGGGAAACCGTCCAGGAGCCGATGCATCCACAGTGCGGGGAAATGTGGGACTCTGTACATGCTGACAGAAGGAAGTGAGCAGGATCTGAGAGAATAACTTGTTCACCTTTTGGAAACCATCACTGATAACCTGAGGCAGGTGACACTGAGGAGGCTCTTACTGAGAAAGTGAATGACTCGAAAGGACAGGGTGTTGCTTAAGCTCCCGTGTAAACCCATGAGCGAGCACCGTACTAGCAAGTACTGAAGGCGGTATCACTTCCTTTCACTTTGGAGGCGATAAAGATGGCAGGTGAAGCTATCAGGATTGTAGTCCATGGAGCCACATTCCTGGCACTTTTGAGCTAAACAAGAGTCCTTGAACATGGATGGGTTACAGCCCGAAATTCTTCCCAAGTAGCTTAAAATGATCAAAATATTCCCTGTGATGGTGTAAGTCCTGAAACACAGGCACAAGGATCAGTCTTACCACCTACTTTCATTTCTGTGGTGGTGGAAAGGGCCTCCCCAACCACTTTTATAACTGGCTCTTAAACCCTTCAAAGTACCAGGGCTCTTGCTTCCCTTGCCTCAGTGCCCCACAAGAGGGAACATCCTCAAACTACCCTCCTTCTTTTCTCTGGATCAACACACCAAACATGCTGACTTTATCTTTCCTCTCCCACATTCCCTTCCTCTTGCCTCAAGCCCTGTCTGCTGGCACTAAAACATTGCAGCCTAATCACTTAGGCAAACAAGCGGAACAGAAACAGAATCATAGATATGGAGATCATTTGGAGGGTTATCCATTGGGAGTAGGGGAAGGGGGAAAATTCAGAAAAAGGTGCAGGGATTAAGAAGTACAAATTGGTAGGTACAGAATAGGCAGGAGGATGTTAAGAATAGTATAGGAAATGGAGTAGCCAAAGAGCTTATATGCATGACCTGTGGACATGAACTAAGGGGGGATTGCCAGAGAGAACGGGGAGTATCAGGTGGAAGGAGGCAAAGGGGGAAAAAATTGGGACAACTGTAATAGCATAATCTATGAAATATATTTGAAAAAGAAAGAAAAGAGATGCTCCTGGAAAGAAAAGAAAGTTGCATTCTGAGTCCATGGCTCCATCTGCACTGTAGCTGGTAATTGAAAATTTAGTCTTTTTTTTAAAATGGGGTCATCAGTAACACTGGCCATCCATGAGTAGTGGAGACTGCTTCTACAACAGGTCTGGATGGAGCAGGGCAGCCAGAGTGCCTGAGTCCCTTGGTGACTGGGGAAACATCTGATTAGTCAGGCTGCCACACATTTTACTGGGGTGACCAAATCGTGCTTTATAAAAAGCCTAGGATTGGAAGTAAAGAGGGGCCGAAGTTTGCAGTGTGCCTACGGAGCGCCTGCACGGTGGGGAACACCATCTTGGAAAATGCACACATTTTGGACTCACCCCACCTGGGTTTGATTTGGGTTTTCTTCTCCAGCTGCTTGACATTAATTAAATCACATGTTTCCCTAATGTTCCTCTTTTGTGTATTGAGGATAATACTCTCATTCTCATAGAATGTGGCTGGGATCACATGAGAAAACAGGCCTAAAGCATAGTGGATGGCAGAAATGTTAGTTATAGTGATCAGGAACTTTGAATATGTCACCTTACTAATCCCCCAATAATAACGTGGGATAGGGGCTTCAGCTCCATTTGACCAAATAAGGAATGTGAACATCGAAATGATAACTCTCTGAACATCATTTGAACCTGGATTTGACTGGATTCCAAATTGTGCCTTTTCTACCACCCCGAGGGGACTTGAAGAGTAAAAATTGGCTGCATGTGTTAGTAACAACGAGGCACCTGAAATTAATGACCTTGGAGGCTGAGAACACAATTCAGCTGCAAGACGCAGCCCGCGCAAGTTAATCTTTATAATTGGCAGCTCCCTGGAGCCACTCTCCCTGCACCAGAGCGGAGGCAGCTTTTTTGCACTTCGCTGTGGAAAGTCAGAGCCGTGGTGGTGCTCTTCTCAGGCTGCGGAGGTAATTTGTCAGAAATAGGCAAATCCCTGTAAGAAGGGACATACCAGGCTTTTCCCCGCAGAGTTTCTCTGAGAAGGTCTAAGCACATGGGATCCTTGGCCTCCTGTGAAGTGGGCACTATGCTTGGACTACCTGCTCCTCCTTCAGGTGAGTGTCTGGGAGGGACTTTGCTTCCTTACTTGGCCAGTGTTGGGACAGCTCGCACAGTTTTTTCTCTCAGTGACGGTGGAACATAAACAGGTGGGATGAGAATGGGGGCAGTGTCGTATGTTGTAAATGTGCGTCTTCTGTATTGGGGAGGGGTGGTCGTGTTGTGAGACAAGAGGCCTGGAAACTCTGCATGTCAGAGACAAGAGTCTTGGGTGTTTTCCTGCCTACCAACCTCCTTCCAGGCGGTTTGCATCATATCAGAGCTTTAGTCTTTGCCCACAGCATGGAATGTGGGACCAGAACCCCATCTGGCACCGCCCGAGAGAGAATGCCACTCCTCACTCCCATTACAGATCCCTCTCATTTGCACCATGTTTGGATGACCATGAGCTGCCCTCTCCCCACTCAGAGAGGAGAGGCAGGACACAGGTGAAGTGTACGTATCTGCAACTAGATGTCCTAGGTGTGGATCCCAGGGCTGCCTTGTGATATTTCTGAGAATTTGCACAAGTTATAAATAGCCTCTCTGAGCCTCAGTCAACTTATCTGTAAAATGGAAGTTATCATAGCTATATCATAAAATTGCCAGAAGGATTAAATTAGTTAACACGTGAAATGTGCTTTGTGAGATGCTGGCACACAGTAAGTGCCTACTACATGTTAGCTGTTGCTATGTCAGTGAGCATGAGCAGGGCCCTTGGGTAAGCTGCATGAGAGTGAAAACACCTAGAGAGGCATTCAAACCTCTCAGCTCACTTCTTATTGTTTGGGTGGCTTTGCAAATTTGTTTTGCCCCCCCAAAATTCTAGGTTCCCTGTTATCTTCCTGTCTATTATCAGATAATGTCCTTTTTTATTGAGGTTGATTCAGAAATGATGGTAAATACAAATAAAATATCTGGAAAAGATTTCCTTTCTCCATAATTATTCAGGGACTGCTGGGAAGAATGGACTTCCATTTTATCGACCATGTTATTAACTTTTAAAAACTCAACAGGCAAGGCCCTCTGTGATTGGCACCAAGGCACAGGCAGTTCTAGTCAGGGAAGTGGCAACCCTCTGCCCTTGCACCCTCCACCGTAAATCCACAGTTCTAGATTTCTTAACTTGCTAAAAACTTATGGGCACCCCAAAGCAATATTTGACAGAAAAGCAGGTCAGCTATGCCTTTATAGCCCAATATTATTCTGCTTGTGGCCTTACAGAGACATCTGTTAAGAATAAAATAAAATTGCTTGTGACTTAAACTGGTCTTCACTCAGCTCTTAACACACTGGTCAGGAAGTGGTTATGAATTAATTTGTGTGACCTTGATATAAACCCAAGGAATGTCTCTTAGACATTAATAGTTTCATGAGACACTTCTGGCTTCATCAAAACATTCCAGAATGGTATGACTCAATGTGCTCTTGTCTTACTTACCTTGTACCTTAATGCCTTGCTACCTTTAAATGCCCTTCCTGCATCCTGCCACCCCTCCTGTGCCAGGGGTGCCATGGTGAAATTGCAGCCTCTGTGTCCTTCCACCTAATGGAGCTGAGAACTTCCCAACCTAGTCTTAGACAGAAGTCATGTTGAGAACAGAGGAGGACCCTGCACAACACTTCTGCATTCACCAGAGAGCAAAAATAGCTCTAGAAAGTTCACAGGAGTCTCAAGAGCAATTCAGTTCCTTTGGCTGGAAGGTAGGCAAGTTAGTATTTGACATCCAAGTCTCCTCCCTTGGACCAGACTTCCATCTTCCATAGCCAAGCCCACCCAAAGCACACCCTTGGCATCTCCCCAGGGGGCCACTGTGCCTTCCTGCACCAGTTATATTGCTGTCCTGCATGGCTCTTCAGCATCATTTCTAGGGAACAGGCAACCAAGGCAACCAGTCTTGATCCCATTTTAGGGGCCCTGGGCCCTCAGAGCCCAGTCAATGGCTTAGGTGTGCAGCTACCAGGCTGCAAGGTGGTGCTCAGCATCCAGAACTGGGAAGCCTGCTGCTTCCTAGAAACTTGGTTCCATGATCCCGACAGGTGGAGCTGGTTAAGTCAGGCTCTCCTCCCCTTCCCAAACTCCATCCAGTGGCTCTCTGACCTGCTTTAACTCTGCTTTCAAGGCTACTTTTGATATTCATTTTAACCGCAGTCTACATGGTGTGATGTGCCGAGGTCCCCAGTACTCCCGGAGAGGGCCAGTTAGTTCCCCTTTCTGCTGTTCTAGTTGGCTAAAACAGGTAGAGACTGGCCATGGAGAAGCCACCTTGTGGGCTTGAGGAACTTGAACAGTCATTTTGTTTATGCAGTCATCTAGTATAATTTAGGTCGTAATTTTCTAAAGCTGAATTTGTAAGAGGCCAACATGTCCTGTGGGGGAAAAACAAGCGCTTACTACAGCAGCACAAATGATTGGCTTGTGAATGTGCTTTAAGGAGCAGGGGCAGGAGATTGTTGTGTTGATGGCATTACAAGTCCAGGCCTTGGGTCAAGGATAAGGGAGCCTTTCTCGGAAAGGGTGGGGCTTTCTCGATGCCTTCACATCTGATTCTCAGAGCCAGCTTACACAGATGGGCACTGCTCTCATTGTAAAGATGAAGAAGCTGAGGCTCAGGAAATTGAGGTCATCTAATGTCACCAAATTAGTGATAATAAGGATAGCTAACACTTACTCAGTGATGACCTTAGGCTAGGAATTTTCTTGACTGCTTTATTTGTATTAACTCACTCAGTCCTTAAAATAATGACCCCATGGGGGAAGGATGGCTCTGGGTACAGCTGTTCTCTATCACCCTCATTTTCTGTTGAGAAAGTTGAGGCAATGAGATATTAAGTGGCCTATTAAAGTCATCTGGCTTGTGGCAGAGCTGGGACTTAAAGAGAACAGACTCCAAACTTTTGTTCTTTAACCCAGGTTTTGCTGCACTCTTTTTCCCAAAAAGATGGGCTTATCCCAGGCCCAGGTAACTTTAAGTGCCATGTGCCCCGTGCAAGAATAAGGGGGTAAGGTGAAATTATGTAACCCTAGACACCTCAGTCAGGCAACCTGGAACTATTGCTTCTCTACCATTTTTGGGGGTGGTGTGAGAGAAAGCTTGGTGTCTACCCTTCATGAGAGGGAATCAGCTCATGTAAAACACAAGGACCACAGACCAATGTAGGATTCAGTGTTCAAAACGTAATGATTGCACGGCAAAGCTGATCGTACCCCTCCAGGAGAGCAAGGCTATTTGGGGTCCCCATGGCCTTACTGCATGACTAGAAGATTGTTCCTAGACTGGTTTTGTGTTTTGGGGAAGTTCATTAAAACTGGTTTTGTTGTCGTTGCACTGTAGTAAGATTGACTTAGGCTTGAAACACACAGGCACATGGCTAGGGGACCGACGGGAGAAGTGGAGAATATTTCAGGAGGGGGACAAAGAAAGCAAAGGTTTTGAGGCTGATGTCTCTGTGACTCAAGTACACAACTTGGTTGACTGAAGTAGAAACTGCGTTTGGGGGAAACGAAAAGGGCATTTGTACAGAGGATGTAGATAGACAACGAAACATCAGACAACGTGTCAAAGGGGTGCGGTTGGCCAAAGGGGGCCTTGAAGATTTAGGAAGGCAGTTACCAATGGGAGCAACTTTGGGGAAAGGTCACCCTGAGCAAGGGAGGCTGGATGAATGGGAGGGGACAGTCCAAGAAGTCAGCTAGCAGATGGCTCCAGTACATCAGGAGTGAGGGAATGGGGCTGCTGTGACCAAAACGATGAAGACAGCGTGGCCCCCAGAAAAGAGCCAGAGGGTCTCAGGAGTGGATGGGTCTTAGAGCTCATCTCTTCTGACTGCCTGCTTCTCCCCCTCCCAGGGATTGGGCATAGTTAGGATTTTCTAGTCCAGTGACTGCCCATATTTGAATGAAAACAGAAAGGGACAGAGGACTTCTTTCCTCCTATGTTTTTGGAAAACTCTGATTATGAGAAATGTCTTTGTAGAAAGCCAAAATTGGCCTCCTAGTGAATTTCATACATTGGTTATTTCAAAAGAAGAACCAGCTGCTCTGAGGAAAGATCGTGATAATTATGGGAATCGGGGAAAGAGAAGGCCTGGCCCCAAAGCTCAGACATAGGTGGCGGTAAGCAAGTCAGGCTCACTCTGGGTCTTAGTCACTTCTGTGAAAATGGGGATTGGACGTGTCCTACCTAGTTCTCTTTTCTGTTTGGAGAATCAAATGATGTGCCTTGTGAGCATGATTTGTGAACTTTAAAATGCCTCCTAAATAAAAGATATGATTAATGCTCCACAGGGGGGGATGCAGCACAGTGTAGTGGCAGAGAAACCTGGATCCAGATTCCAGCTCTGCCATTTTTTAGCGATGTGACTTGGGGCTACTTCTCTAGTCCTCATTTCTATAGCTGCAAGACGGGATAAGAACTGTCCTGCCTCAGAAAGCTGTTACTGAATTTGATGACATGCTCGTACTCACAAGCCCTTAGCACTGGGGCCGCCTGACATATAATAAATATGAATGAGCACTATTACTAATATTGATGAGTAATGACTTCCTGCATATAGGAGATGAGGGGAAAAAGAGAAGTCAAATCCATGGACTTGAACTGGAGTAAGTAAAGGAAATGATGGCTTGAAAATGTGAGGGAAGCGGGTTGGGATGATCTGGCAGATGTTTTGAAACTGTGTGACTCCTGGCATAGTTCTGTATGTTTATATACATGCCACAGGCAGTATTTTGACAGTGGCTGTTTTTGGGGGGTCCTGCTCAACGTCAAGTGGCTTTGTTCTCTCTCTGACACACGTGTAACAAGAGTTGATGGAGTGGAAGAGAGTGTAGGCATTCACAGCCCATTCTGCCTAGAGCCATGCCGTAAACAGTCGGGAGCTCTATGTATTGTTACCAGAGAGAGTGTCATGTTTAGATGCCAAGATGGTGAAAGAAATGTCATCACCTATGGATTCCTGTGGAGGGGCCATCCTGTTCTTGGCCTGCATGACTGTTTGGCAGAAAAGTCATACATCTGTATGCACTCAGATGTAAAACCCATGCAGAACGAAGGTAAATTGTTACAAAACGCTCTTATCACAGTGGTTTCAGCTGCTTACATGGATTGTGCAACCATTCTAAAAGATGCTTTGCTACTAGTTACCAAATCTTACATAAAAGGACGACTAACATAAGCAGGTGAAAGGCACATGCAGTGGAGCAGAGATGCAGCAGCCGCAGTGGGAGTGTCCTGGTACCGACTAGACTGACCGCCTGGTAAGGTCCGAGCACCGGTTTGTGTCTTTCACATTCAGTTTCTTCAGCTGATATTAAACGGCCACCTAGGAGATGCCCCTTTTATAGATGAGGAAGCTGACAATGAGAGTTTATACAGTTTGCCCCAAATCACACAAATTATCTTGTTCCCTCTTTATGTCCAACTATGCCAAGGGGAAGAACTATTTGGAGAAAGGTGTAGAGAGAAATAAAGACAACGCAATGCCCAGAGATGATAGAAACCAGGCCATCTCTAAGGACTCTGTGCTAGAAGGGTGTTGGCAGTAGCATTCAACTAAGTCATCGCATGTGATAAACTTCTGGTTCCTTATTCTGGAGTGGCCTGTTTCTCTGCCTTCTATGAAGTGGTGATTTCTAAATAGCTCTTCCCAGTCCAGGTCTGTCTCATGCTTTCAATAATCCTATATCCACTGCCCACTAGACTGTCCACCTGGATACTTTTCAGGTATCTCCAATTCAACATACCCAACAAGACGGATCTTACCGCTGTACTGACACCCCTCCTGCACTCCATCCAGGTTAGTGCCACCACTATGCAGACAGGAGAGCCAGCATGGAAGCTCATCCTGTATTCCCTCCCTCCTCACAGCTCATCCTCAGCTTCTGTCAATTCTCTCTCCTGGACATCTCAATTCTGTCTCCTCATCCCCATCTTTAGCACCACCACATGACTTCTGGCTCAGTTTTTCCCACCCCGTGTGGTGTGTTTACCTTTCTAACTAGTCTCCTGGACCCATTATCTGCCTCCACCCATAACAGAATGGTCTTTTTCAAATTCAAATTTTATACTATTCTCTTACCTAAAATATTGCAATATTGCTCCCTTAATACAGAATAAAGCTCCAAGGAACAACTTGCAAGAGCCGTTAAGATTTGGCCTTTGCCTCAATTTCTAGCCTCCTCCCCCTGCTTCCGTCCTTGTGAGCAGCAGCACACTCTTGGGGGCTCCTGCACACAACCTGAGGCCACATCAGAGAGACCAGGGGACCAGGGATCTGACTCCCAGGAGTTTTCCTCAGCCAGTGATGGGGATTTGGCATACGAAGCTCCACTGCCCCTCCAGTGAGAACGCTGAGGCCCGTGTTCTAGATCGTTTTCCAGTTTCCCCACAAGACGGAGCTCCAGTCATCCTCTGTGGTAGCCGGCTCGGTAACAGAGCCTTTACTGGTCGACTTCTCTTTCTTCTCTCGCTTTCCCACTCCACCGGTTAGCACTTTCTTTCATCTCCCAAATAAACCTCTTGCACTTCTTTGTCTCCAGGCTGGACCCTGGGAGGTACATTCCTGTGCTCCAGTGTTCCCTAGAGACGCCAGTGCCCCAAACTTGTCATGGATTCTTTCACTCAGAAGATCCATTTGCTTTGTACTTAGTCCCTTCTCTCTTCTCCCAGAAAACTTGTACTCATTATTTGCAACTCAAATTTGCCACCTCTATGAAGCTTTTCTTTTTTTAAGTCTTTCCTACCACATCATTTTGCAGCTGAACTGATTTTTTTTTCTGTGCCCTACAGTGCTTTGTACATATTTTTAATTTGTCCTACATGTCAGCTTGCATTTCTGCCCACTTGTGCCCCTTTCACAGGTCTAGTGCATCTTTGAGGTCAGGAATAATTTCTTTTGACCGGGACCACTACTTGTCATGTGATAAAGTGGCCAAAACATTTTGGTAAATAAATTAGATTGACACGTTTGGAGTTAGGGAGGCAAACAACCAAAAGTCACTTCATGCTGCACGCGCCATGGAAATGTATTAGTCCATCTAACACACAATTGGTGACCACATGCTACATGGCAGGCAACACTCCGGGAATTTGGGATACAATAACTCTTCCCTGGTGAATCTTACATTATAGTACAGAGGAAGAGGGCAAGCCACAAATACAATAGAATAGTGAATTTTATATAATAATATGGTTGGAAGCTAATAAATGCCATGAAAGAGGCAGGCAAAGAGGGCGAGCCAATCAGGGAGTGTTGGTGAGGGGCAGTGATGAGAACGCAGATCGCAAGTAGAACGTCATGGGGTCCAGGAACAACAGCCGCAGAACCTAAGGAGTGGGTGTGTGCATTAGGCTGCAGTTGTTCTGAAAGGTAGTTGACAAGGTTCGTTGCCAACATACAGTACAGTAATTTTGCTTCCAGGAAACTAGATGTGTGTGCTGTAGAGTACACCAGTCCTGTTCTATCTAGGCTTGTAATACCTTAGTTAAAAATGACTGCTTTCCTAGGCATGTGGTCCCCAGGCAGATTGCCTGCTGTGAATCCACTTTTTAATGCAAAATGTCTTTCCAGCACAGAGGCGTACGGCCAGTTTGTTGAAGTTCATGGAGAGGAAGGTATCAGTTGACAGGCGTATTGGAGAGGGGTGCTATGTTTCAGGAGGTGAAGCGGAGGGATGAGGCAGACCAGGGACAACGCAGACTTTCTCAACTAAAGTCACGGTGCAGTTACCGTCACTCCATTTTTCAACAAAGCCACCCAGTTGGGAAAGACATTGCATGAGCAATCAGAATGATCGAGCTCTACCGAATGCACTAATAGTTAATGCAGCAAATTCCCTGTTTAAGCATTCTCATAAAAAAGCCACAAATAGGGGATTAAATGAGATATATAATAAAATGCAAGAATATTTTTAGGAGTGAATGACTTAAACAAGATTGACAGAGATTCTAAGGGAGAAGATAGCTCACTATAATGGGAGGCTCTAAAATAAAATTCTGAAAATGTAAATCACGGGGGGGGCTCCCGCAAAGGAAGAAGGGCAAGGGGTACTTAGAGAAGCCGGCACCCCTTCACTGAGAAGTCTCTGCTAGGAGTTTGTGGTTTAAACCCAGGGTCCAGCAGAAGTAACGCCTGCCTGAGTGTGGGTGGTAGGGTAGCAACATGGGTGTAATAATTTATGGTTTTAATTTGAACGTTTAAGCTAAAATATCATATGGTGTGCTTGAGTGTGATATTGTTATGTTACAGAAGTACATACTTATGATTTAGTAATACAAGATTTTGTAATAAAAACGAGGCATTATTTGTGCCAGACTCTGTATTGGTCAGGAGGCCTGAGCTTTCAGGATTTCCTGCTAGGAGCCCCATTACTGTGGGGGTACGGGGACGGGATATTGAAGAAAGCAGCTGAAACTTTTCAGTGCCTCCCTGGAGCACATGATACAATCCAGACCCTTTACCTGGCACAGGGGCAGTTCCCAATCGGACCCCAGTCTGCACTGTTAACTCATCTGTCTCACGGCCCCCGCCCCCCTCCCCAACGCCTTGCACCCAAGGCTGCAACAGGATGAAATTGGCGCTTTCTAGATGCTCTAGGCTGTTTCCCACCTTCCTGTTCCTTTCCAGTCCATTTCTCCAGCTCAGACCTTCCACTCCAGCCTCCTGCCGCAGGGCTGATGTATCCCTGTACCAGGGGTGTCCAACGTGTGACCTGCGGGCTGCATGTGGCCCAGGGTGGCTATCAGTGTGGCCCACCACAAACTTGTAAATTTACTTAAAATGTTATGAGGTTTTTTTGTGATTACATATTACAATTTAATGTGTGGCCCAGAACAGCTCTTCTTCCAGTGTGCCACAGAGACGCCCAAAGGCTGGACACTCCTGCTAGACCATTTGCAGAGCATTTCTTCTCCAATTTCTATTCGGAGCTCCTGTTGACACAGCAGGGAATTTTCTCTCAAGCATTTATGTCTCTCTCACAGCATAAAACCCATACAGGTGTGATTCCTCACTATATCACATCCCCTGTGCCTAGCACAGCACTTGACACATAGTGTTTAATAAAAGGTAAGTAAATGAAGAGTTCATGAATTAATGTAAAGTAAACCCAAGAGTAGCAGGAAGCATTTAACAATCCAATGAACATTTCTTTAGTGATTTACAGTGCACCACACAGCAACATCCTCATGAGGGTATATTATTTCTATTTTACTGAGGAAAAAAATGGTAGCTCAGAGGGTTAGATGCCCTGTGCAAATGCGATAGGCTGAATAGGGCTCCCCAGAGACATCCGGGTCCTCATCCCTGGAATCTATGAGTGTTTACATTGCAGGGTCGGAGGGATTTCTGTCAACATGACTAAATTAAAGATCTTGAGATGGGGAGATAATCCTGGATTATCAGGGTGGGCTACACATCCTTATAAGAGAGAGGTAGAGGAATATTTTACTATAAGAGATGATCTAAAGACCTCAGCAAAAAGAGATTTCAAAATGCCACTGCTGGCTTTGAAGGTGGAGGAAGAGGCTACAGCCAAGGAGTTACCACTCAGCACAAGGAGTAGCAGTGAACACAGAGCTAGACACTGGAAGAAGGGAGACAGATTCTTCCCTAGACACTCTGGGAGGGTGGACCTCGCAACAGCTTAATTTCTACCCGGAGAGACCCATTACCTACTTTTGACTACCAGAACTGTTAAGACAATAAATACATGTTGTGTTAAGCTACCATGCATAGTCATCTGTTACAGTAACCAAAAGAAACTAATACACAAGATTCCAAATGCAAGTCAGAAAAACAAGATACAGCTGATATATTGTCCTGAATCAGGAGCTCCATCATGAAGAGTTGTGTGGTTTTGGCTGAGCCTTTTAGCCTCTTAGTCTCAGGGCAGAAGACCACATGGGGCTCCATTCTTGCAGGACAGGTGTCAGGCAATAGCCTTGTTCCCTGTCTGTGAGGTGGGCCGAGGAGCACCTGATGCTCTCCTTAGTACTGCCCTTGCCGGCAGGCAGCTCTGCGGAGAGGCAGCTGAATTTGCTGTTTCCTGTCTACCATGCAAATATCCCAGAGCGGCCCTGCCAGGGAGAGTGACTCAGAGCATCCTGCAGCCTTGGGAGAGTGGGAACAAGGTGTGGGGCAGGGAAAGGGGTTCCCTCAGGACCTTGTATGCACCCACGTGCAGCTCCATGCATCGTCTTGTTTAATCCTTGCGATGGTGCCATTATTACTTTTTTTATAGATGAGGAAAGTGTTAGATCAAGTCATTTTTTCAAGGTTACATGGTAATTGACTAAGCTGGGACAGGAACCCAGGTCTTTCTAATCTAATTACAAGGTCTTTGCCTAACATCAGTGTCAGTGGTTCTCAAGGTGGGACCAGCAGCATCAGCCTCACCTAGGAATTCATTAGAAATGTAAATTCTCAGCTTCCACCTTGAACCTACTGAATCAGAAACTCTGGGGTTGGGGTGGAGGGCAGGATCTGTTTGGACAAGGTCTCTAAGTGATTGTGAGGCCCGCACAAGTTTGAGAACCTCTGCTTTATGCTCTTCTTGTTAGAGTCCTTTGGAAGGACAATCGTACTCTTGGCCCAGGCTGAGGCAGGATGCTTGCTATTTTGAGTTGCCACTTAGCACGAGCAGGAGCAGGTGGCCAATGTGCACAGACACTCCAGATTTGACATCCTGAACTGTGGTGGTGGCATAAGGCCTTTTGATCACGGGTGCAGGAGAGAGCAGAAGGAGTCCAACCTGGGGTCAGAAGTTCTGCTGACTGCAGAGAGTGGGTTTAATATGGAACACTTAGTAAGATACAGAAAAACATCATCTCTGTTCCATTTTAAAGTTGTCTGATAATTAGTCTGAGAGCGAGAGGAGACTGAGGTTGTTTCTGTTGACATCATTAGCTGCATTTGGAAAACACCTGCCTTGATATGGAATTTTTGGTGCTATGTATGGTCCCTGTGTTCTTGGAGCTTATGAGGCAGAGAGAATGAACCACCACCCTCAGAAACCTGGAGAACATGTAGCACAGAATGGGGCAGGGCCTGGATGAGGTTCTGGAGGAGGGCTTTAGGCGTCCATGTTCTTCCAGCTTCCTGAAGGAGTTAGTGAGTTTGGTCATTCCTGAATGATGTATTTATGAGCGTCTTCTGGCACTGATATCAGAGATCAAGTGGCCGCAGTCCACCCCCAGGAAGCCCTCCGTGGTCTGTGAGTGTCTGGCTACCTCCTCACACTGTTGTGTAGGAACAGCATAGATGGTCTTCATTCTCCAGTCCTGGATTGTCGTGTTTTGCCCCCACAGAGCTGGAGTGAGGAGGTGGCGGGCTGACTTGGGGCAAAGCACAGTGAGGTCTGATCAAATGGTGGGATAGGATCAAACTAAGGTGTGTGTATTCTGGTGGGAAAAAAAAATCTCAAGATAAAATCTTTCCATTCAGTAGCTCTAAAGAAGTAATAGATATTGAGTGGTGAGAATGTGGAAACACTATTTTTCAGCTTCTGGTTTTATATAGTCCTTGAGACTTGTGTATTTTGAAACTACACCCTTGCCAAAATAGCCCATGGTAGCTCCTCTTGCTCAGCTGCTTTCAACACAGTTTTCAACATGCAGGCAAAGATGACATCAACTCAAAAGTTATTCAGCCTGCGACATGGAGGTTTTTTTTCCCCAAAGATTTCATTCATTTATTTATTTATTAGAGAGAGCAGCAGGGATAAGGAGAGGGAGAGACACATTAATCAATTACCTCTCGCTGGTCTCCCAACTGGGGACCTGGCCCGCAACCCAGGCATGTGCCCTGACCAGGAGTTGAACCAGCAGCCTTTCAGTTCTCAGGCTGGGGCTCAGTCCACTGAGCCACACCAGCCAGGGCATTGTGTCTTTTTGATAATGGCCATTCTAACAGGTGTGCCGTGATATCTCACGCGGTAATGATTTGCATTTTTCCAATTTGTGATATTGAGCACTGGTTTTTATGCACCTGTTTGTATGTATGTCTTCTTTGGAAAAATGTCTCTCAGGATCTCCTGCCCATTTTTAAATCAGATTGTGATTTTTTTTATGTTATTGTATGAGTTCTTTAATATTTTGGATATTAACCATAATTTGCAAATATTTTCTCCTATTAGGTGTGTTGCCTTTTATCGGTCTATTTATTTTTGCTTGTATTGCCTTTGCATGCTGTCAGATTTAAAAATATGTCAAGAAGCTTATGACCTTTGTTTTTTTCTATAAGTTTTATCTTTTTATAAATTTTTAGAAAAATTTTCAATTATAGTTGACATACAATATTATATTAGTTTCAGGTATATAACATAATGATTAAACATTTATACAACTTATGAAATGATCACCTTGATAAGTCCAGTACCCTCCTGATACCATCCAT
>VMDR010010086.1:0-31706 GCA_007922815.1 Macrotus californicus | reverse complement strand
TGTAAGGCATTAAAGCTGAGACCCTGGCCTCCAGTTATTTCCCGAGCACGGAAGGCTGCTCTGTGGAGATAGCCCAGGAACGCCGAGTCCTCTTTCTGTGTCGGTACACACCTATACTCTGGGACCCCCCAGGACCCCTGAGAGGTTTGCCAGTTATCCTGATCTTTACAGTGTGGAGGGCTGTGACGCACTTGGACCACGGGCTGCATTCTTCCCCAGTTTTCACATTGTAGGGTTTTGTGCCTTTTACACTGGAAAATCTTTTTGCATGTTGAATCACTGTCATAGGTTATATACCTGGAGGGTTTTATATGTCCTTACCTATAGCCATGTGACTTCCTGCAGTGTCCACCCCGTCCCCCGGGAGGAGTGCACTTGCCTGAAGAGCCATGATGTGGAATGTTCATGTTCTTTGCTCTCTGCCATGAGAACACATCGCCCAGACTGGGGCTGCCCCTTCGGCCTGGGTGCCAGCATAGTAAGACAGGTGGGACAGAGCTGCAGCAGCTGCCCACCAGCTACTGGTTGTAACTTGAGTGAGAAATAAAGGTTTGTTGTTGTAATAGCAAAAAAAAAAAAAAAAAGACCACTAGTGCTGATATTTTATACTGTGAACTTTTACATTATGTTGCTCTACCCAGAGTGTAAGTTTCTTAAGGAGTACCTTTCACAAAGAGTAGATATTTAACAAATATTTGTACATGTATTGATTGCTGAAATTCTGCCACTTATAGTAAATTGAAAAACATTACCACAGTATTTTGTGGCTCCTCCCACCAAGATTGGAAATCCATTTCCCCACACCTTGAATCTGTGCAGTCCTTGTGACTTAATATAACCACTAGAATGTTGTAGGAATGAAGGAGTAATGATGCCTTTAATCTTCTCCTTTCACCCTCTTGGACCATGACTCTAAGTACCACCATATTATAAAGAAGCCCAGCCAAACCAGCACATACAACTTCCAGACATGTAGGTGAGGCCATCTTGGATCATTCCGTTTTTTACAGTTACCTCCAACTGCATGATCATGAATGGGCCTAGGGGCAACCAGTAAAAGAACCATACAGACAACTTGCATAATCATGAGGGAAAAAAACAGCACTTTGAGTATTGTTCATTATGCACAAATAGATAACTGAAGACCAGAAGAGATATTTTTCTCTTTTGTGTGGATAGGTTTTTTTTTTTTATACCTCTTTTATGGCCCTTCTCATAAATTACCTTGCTTTCTGGGCATGTTTCTTCAGACCACTGCCAGATTGTTATGTCTTCGGGGGTGAGACAGAATTTATTGATCTTAGATCTCTCCTAAAGTACTATGCTCAGAACTGTAAGTAGTGGATGATGAGTACATTTGCAAAATAACTCATGGCTCCTTCTAAAGGAGACTTGGAACTCAAGTCCCAATGGAATATATTATATTATATTATATTATATTATATTATATTATATTATATTATATTATACTATACTATAATATAGTATTTATTATAAGCCAGTTTTATCATGAGAGCATTTAGAGAACCATTGTCCTTCCCTTAACTCTGTCCCACACCTAAATGAACAGAGGTTAATCTGGCATTAAAAGGGATCTATAACAGGACATATTCAGGGACTGTTCCATCACATCTTTCCTTCAGTGCTTCACATATCTGTCAGAGAGAACATTTTTCCTATTCATTAACATTTAGTTAGCCACATTCTCTTGCCACATCACCTGTTAGAGCTCAAACTCAATAATAAATAAGAAGAAGAATAAAAGAATAAGAATACAAAGAAGCCATTCTACTTATCCATCCCTAGAGGATCCTTGGTACTGTATCCAATCCTCTGTCTCCCCCACATTTTTATACAGATAATACTAAATTTAAATGAACAATAAATATGGCTTTGGTGAGGGTAGGAGAGTCACAAAAGGTTTTGGAATATGTGTGACCAAGGTGAAAATAATGAAACTACTCCACTTCAAAATGAACACTTGAGCTTCTGTGTGCCAGAAACAGCAAAAAGAGCAGCAGACTGGCCTGTCCCCCCTGTATAACTACAACCCTTTCCCCATTTTGTATCCAGAGGTTCTATAGTTCTTTAAGTGACTATGGGACCTAACTGGTAGATGTGTACTTACTTCTAAGTTGAAGCTGACCTGGGAAAGCTGTGTCTAAAAATCAGAATTCAGGTGAAGTTTCTAGCCTCCATAGCAGCCGTAATGCATGTGACACCAACAGCACCTTTATTATTAAATATATGGGGAGGGCTGCACTTTCCTCAATGTTGGGTTCAGTGGAGAGGCTTCTAACTAAACTGGTCATGGTTCTCAAAGTTTTTTTTCAATTCCTTGTTGCCTCTCTGGTGTAAGGCAGTCATAACTTGACTATGACTTTGGGGAGACCCAGATGTGGTTCAAGCTTCCATGAAGGCCACACAAGGTTAGGGAAGGGAGCTGGCAGGACACTATCCCCAAAGGGTGGGATCAGAGGTTATTGATAGACTGTTAGTGTTCTGCTTTGGTTTCTGGGAAGAAGAAAGATAGAACCCTCATCTGAGGGGCTCTTCAGGAAAAAGTGGCCATTCCAGCATTATTCTCGGTCAAGGAGCCCCTACATAATAGACCTGAACTAAAATATTCTAATTCATAGCAATCAGATATTTCCCAAGAACAGTAGCTGGGACCATCTCCCTTTGACCTTCAGGTACTACGTTCTCCTATGACAATGGGGCCTTTCATACCCTGTACTGACTTAACTAAAGGAAATTATTTAATGCTATAAAACAAAGATTCTCTAAAGTGACTCACTTTTGAATTCCAGAATAATAGCCTATTCACCCTTCACATACATAATTAAGAAAATCCTAAAATTATTCTTTCCATAACCAAGAGCCATTCACCTTGACTGACTGCCCATGCTATACCCTGAAATGCCCAATGAAGTTTCAACGACAAGAAAAAAAAATTCCCTTCCACCAAGGAGGAAGGATGGAACCTACATATTTCACCTCTTCCTGGGTACCCATTTGGTACCCATTTTGTAGAGCACCTATTAAGGTTTGAAAAGTAATCTTAGCTGCTGTACAAGTTGTTTGGATGAATATGGATGAACAGAAGAGTGGATAGGTAGATTGGCCATATGTTTAAATGACTCCGCTGCTTAACATCTTTTCCAATACTTGTCAGAGCAACCTCCATTGTAGTGTCGTGGCTGGGGACAAAATTTAGTCTTTAGTCTCAAGACTGTCTCATCTGCCAAACAAGGTGACAAAAATATCCTTGGATGTGCTTGGTTAACTCAATCGAAAAACACTTGTGCTGATGTGATTAGGATGGGGTGGGGGAGGGATCATAAAATTGAGTAAAACGTTGAGATCTCTTTGAAGTGGTAGAGGTAGACTCATAAAAAGATAAACTCGCAATTTAACTGAGAATGGGGAGAAAGGTAGACTCTGTAGGTCAGCTTAGAGAAGCAGTCTTGTGTCCTCCAGAATGAAAGGCTGGTGTGATCTTCTGAACGATTTAAACCATTTCTTCTCGGTACAGCTTTACGCTGAATTTGTGCAGGTATTTCTTCGAGCAGAGTGGCTAAGTGTCGTCTACCGATCCTCCTCCAGCTGTTCTGAACGTCCTAAGCTGCCGCACTCTGCCACAGCTGGCTCCTTGAGCCACGCCCTCAACTTCTGGCGCTAAATCCCGGCCAATAAAGGTGCGCCCAGAGAATCACAGTGGCGAGGAGGAAGCCTGCAGCCAATGGGACGTCAATTATAACCTCAGAGAGGGCGAAAACTTTTTAATGGTGTCTTTGGACCAATGAGGAGCACTGATTACACGCCCTGCTCTGGACGCCTAACTGAGGACTCGCGGCTTCCTGACACATGACCAGTGAGCCACAGCAGCCGGGCCCCACCTCCTGGTCTGGAGGTAGCGCGATGGACCACGCTTCCAATAGCTCGCTGAACGTCTCATCACGTGCAGATTTGGCAAGGCCAGCGGTCTTGCGGAAGGCCATGTGACAGTTGACGTTATTGCGACGCTCCCCAATGGTACAGAAAAGCTGCCTTCACAAGCCCAGGAATTGGTGTCTCCGCGCAAATGATAACCCCGCGGGGGCGGGGATAGCCTGTCACGTGCTGTGGGACGGACCAGGGAGGGGCAAGCCACTGGTTGCGGGGCTAGCTGGGCGCGCGGGGCGCAGGCGCCCTGGGCACCCGGTAGCGGCGGTGGCTGTGGCTGCGGCGACCGGAGCCCGATCCTTGGCCGAAGCTGAAGGCGGTGGTGGCGACCATGGCGGCCGATGGAGAGCGATCCCCGCTGCTCTCGGAGCCCATCGACGGTGGCGCTGGCGGCAACGGATTAGCAGGGCCAGGCGGGAGTGGGCCTGGGCCTGGGGGAGGCCTGACCCCCTCCGCACCACCGTACGGAGCCGGTAAACATGCCCCGCCCCAGGGTAAGCCGGGCGGGTCCGAAGTGTTCCCGGGGGTACTCTGAGAGGTGGGAGGGGGCGGGGCCGCGGACAGAGGGCGGGGCCCAAGCGCCAGGTGCGAGGCTGTTGCACCTGTGTGATAGGGTGAGGCTTGCTTTGGTCCTCCATCGCGACTGGAGCTTTGAAACAGAGGGGCTTTTGAGGAAGCTGATTGAAACACGGATTGTAAGAAACCCTCAGAGTGTGGTCAGCAGGGTTGAGGACCAGAAGGAGATCCCTGACCCTTTGGAGCATCAGTGGGGGTGTCTGCAAGTGATGCCAGCTCTTCTTTTTACCTCTTCCCCACACCCAGCATTTCCCCCGTTCCCGGAGGGACACCCAGCCGTGTTGCCTGGGGAGGACCCACCCCCCTACTCACCCCTGACCAGCCCAGACAGTGGGAGTACCCCCATGATCACCTGCCGAGTCTGCCAGTCTCTCATCAACGTAGAAGGCAAGATGCATCAGCATGTAGTCAAATGTGGCGTCTGCAATGAAGCCACCGTGAGTTTTATATGTGTGTGTGTATGTGTGTATATAAATATATACATATATGTATATATATAAGTGGGTCCTGTTTTCTGCTTCCTCTTTCTGATTCTTTGATTCTAAACTCTGACCTTCAGCCAAGCGTTCTTCATAAAACTCAGGTTTCAGTTCCAGGTGTCTCATACGGACATTTCCCCAGACACCACTCACCAAAGCTAATGTTTACTATCCCTCACATTCCTATCTATCCCAGATACTTAAGCCAAGGTTTCATTTGCCAGTCTCATGCTGTATGCCTTTCTTTCATTTCTCTGTCCTGGCTAAAACCTTATCTATCTGACCTCTCCTCAGAAGGGATTTGGAGGAAATGAAAGGGATTGAGATTCGAGGTTTGCTTACTGATATTCCCATTATTCTGTAGCCAATCAAGAATGCACCCCTAGGGAAAAAGTATGTTCGATGCCCCTGTAACTGTCTCCTTATCTGCAAAGTGACTTCCCAGCGGATTGCCTGTCCTCGTCCCTACTGGTAAGAGGCATAAGGTGGGGGAGGGCATCAGTGGGGAAAATTGGAAAGCCCATAAAGGATGAATGTCTGTAGAGAATGTCAAGGTGAGAGAGCCTGGCATTTACTTAGAAGGAGAAAAAGCTAAGCACTGTTATGCCTCTAGAATGTTATAGCCATCTTTCTCATCTCTCAATAAAAAGATTGGATGAAACGGTGTACTTTAGGAAGATGTAGAGTTTCAGGTACTAGGTTAATTATCCTGAGATGAAAGTCCTCCTCAAGGATTCTGGGGTAGTGTTGGGCAAAATATGTTAAATGTACAGAGAAGTAGAGGGACTTCATGAGGCAAGGAGTGGGGGCTATGAAGGAGGGATATGTAAAGGTCCTTAAGATGAAAAACTTTTTAAACATAGTCTTTTCCTTGTACAGCAAAAGAATTATTAATCTGGGGCCTGTGCACCCAGGACCTCTGAGTCCGGAACCACAACCTGTGGGTGTCAGGGTCATCTGTGGACATTGCAAGAATACTTTCCTGGTGAGGAGAGGTATTGGGAAGCCCTAGGGGTGGGGGGGGGGGGTGGATTCAGGAGGAAGGATGAATATACTTCTGATTTATGATAATGAATCCTGAACAGGCCTGTTCCAGCAAAACCCATTACCCCCTCTCCCCTACCCCAGGATTCTTACTGAAGGTGAGACTGCTTGTACTATTAATTGGTCTCTCCCTTTTTCTTTCTCCATAGTGGACAGAGTTCACAGACCGAACCTTGGCCCGTTGCCCTCACTGCAGGAAAGTGTAAGTGATTAGAGAGCGGCAACATTGAGTTGGTAATTGAGTCATGTATAGAGTAAATATTAAAGGGCATTTCAGACATACATTTTTGTTTGCTTCCCTACAGGTCATCTATTGGGCGCAGATATCCACGAAAGAGATGTATCTGCTGCTTCTTGCTTGGCTTACTCTTGGCATTCACTGCCACTGGACTTGCCGTGAGTAACTATGATCCAACCCCTTTCATTCTTCAGCATCATCTACATAAGCTAAAATTTGGGAATGGCTAACTTAAAAAAGGGAAAGAAATGAAGGGCATTTTGCTGATTTCCCATTGAATGTATAGATGAGCAGAAGTTGAAGGTAACTGATCAGCAGTGTTCATTGTTACTATAGAAGTAAAGAACCAACCATGTTCTTTATGCAGAGGGTAGGACAATGGAGAAGTGGGTTAAATTAGGAGTAGGTAGTTAGGAAACCTGGTGTAATTGTAAGATATTGAGAAAAACTGACAGCCCTAGCCTGGTGCTCAGTTGGTTAGAGTGTCATCCCATACACCAAGAGGTTGGGGGTTCAATCCCCAGTTGGGCAGTGTACCTGAGGCAAGCGACCAATCCGTTTCTCTCTCACATCAATGTTTTTTCTTTCTCTTTCTCTCTCCCTTTCTCTCTCAAATCAATAAACATATCCTCGGGTGAGGATTTCTTTTTTTAAAAAAAGAAAAACTGACATGTTTGGGATTATATGAGTATGCTCCTGCCTAGGGGAAGGAAACTGAACAACTGGGCCTTTAAGCAGGTCACTGAAGATGGCTGGACGAGGCCAGGGAACAGGGACTGAAGCTGGAGCTGGGTTGTTACTGGGGCTCCTAGAAAACGGTGAAAGATGACAGTAACCCCATCTTCTCTTTTCTTTTGTCAGTTTTGGACATGGAAGCACGCACAGAAATATGGAGGCATCTATGCAGCCTGGGCATTTGTCATTCTGTTGGCTGTGCTGTGTTTGGGGCGGGCCCTCTATTGGGCCTGTATGAAGGTCAGCCACCCTGTCCAGAACTTCTCCTGAGCCCTACAATGACCCACACTGTGCCTGGCCCCTTCCTGGTGGGGACAGTGACACTACAGAGGGAGCCATGACAAAAGGCTTCCTGGGCTTCTCTAAGAGGAGCCAAGCAGCTGCCTTCCTTTTCCCTGGGGAAAGGGAGGAGGGAACCAGGCCCTCACCCACGGTTGGAGGGGTAGGTAAGACCAATGCTGGCCATCTGCTTTCCTCCAAGGGTTGCTGTGTTTAGGGTAAAGTAGGTGAAATGTTGCTCCTAAACCTGGGTCTTGAAAGACGGTTTTCGCCTTGTCCTTCCTATATGCTCCCTGAGAGCCATGCCTGTCCCTTACACATTCCAGGGCAGGGTTGGGGTGGGTAGCCCTGGGGGTTTCCCTCCCTCTTGTGCACCATTAGGACCTTGCTGCTGTTGCACTTCACCGGGGGCTGGCTCTGGCCTCAGTACTCTTGTCTCCTCTCCCCCCATTCCTGTCCTGTAGGGGTGGGGTCAGCTGCTGCTCTGTACAGAACCACAGGAACTGAGGTGTATATAACTATTTAATATGGGGTATGTTCCCCTCATCCTGTGTTTCCCTTAATTCCTCCTTCCAGTCTTACCCCCAGTTGTATTTCACTGGGCTTGGTAGGGTTGCTGTGTTGGGGGAGGGCAGGGGACTCATCCTGTGCTTGTAAATAAATAAGGTCACAACTCTACCCTTTTCTAGTTGTTAATCTCTATGTAAGAAAATGAGGAGGGGAATTGAGCTCTACAGAGAGCTAGAATAAGAAGACAGCAAGGCTGAAACCATGGCTCTTTATTTTCACTCGGACAGGTCAAAGGAAATCACCAGTAGCTTTTGTTCAATGTAAAAAAAAAAGAAAAAAAGAAAAAGCCCCATTCACACACACAAAAAACACAAAACCTTGGGCTTAAAGGAAACCCATGTCACTAGGGAGGATTCATGTTTTTAGAAAGGAAATACAGTGCAGAATTCTCTAGAGAGCAAAGACATTTTAAAGCTAGTTTAGGAGGCTTATTTCCCAGGCTTAAAATGATTTGGGGGAAGTATCACAGTGCTAGGTACAAGGTGATGGGGCAGTGGTCACTGCCCAGGGCCTTGGAGCGGATCTTGCTGTCACACAATGCAGGTAACAGAGAGTGAGACACCAAAAAGTAATCAAGGCGCCAGCCAACGTTTTTGGATCGAGCATTCATCATGTAGGTCCAGAAGGTGTAGGCATAAGCTGTGCTGGGGTAGAGGTGCCGGAAACTGTCAACCAGGGGCACAGCCTGCAGCAAGTCCCCAAAGCCTTGCCGCTCTTGTGGAGTGAAGCCAGCATTCTTTTTGTTTCCCTTGGGGTTGCGAAGGTCAATTTCTTCGTGCGCCACATTGAGATCCCCACATAGCACAAGGGGCTTGCGAGAAGCCACACCCTTTAGGAACTTGCGGAAGGCTTCATCCCAGCGCTGTCGGTACTCCAGACGCACTAGACCTCGACCTGCATTAGGTACATAGGCTGTCACCAGCACAAATGCATCATACTCAGCCACAATCACTCGGCCTTCCTGATCATGTTCCTCCTCGCCTACAGAAATGATGAAACAGTATCAATATAAAGAAATATTAAGAAAAGGTAAAGTAGAAAATAAAGCAATCAGAATTGGGACAGGAGTGGGGTACTAGCAAGTGGTTTGGAAGAGCTCAGGCATGAGGAATGAGCAGGGTCTCACCAATGCCATAGGAGACTTTGAGTGGGCACTGGCGAGAGAGCAGGCCTACGCCGCTGTATCCTTCCTTGTCTGAAGGAGCAGACCAGTACTGATGGGAGAGTCCTGGCAGCTCTTGAAGTTCAGCTGGGAGTTTATTCTCTGAACATTTGGTCTCTTGCAAGCACAGGATATCTGGGGCTTCTTCCTTTACCCACTGAGTGAAATAAAAGGTATAAAAAGTATCAGTTCAGCTGACATTTATTTAAGAATCTGTGCTAAGTGCTAGAGGTACATAGGAGACAGTCCCTGTGCATAAGGAGTTTAAGGGTCTAATGGCACAGTTTTACATTAACTGGTAACTAATGGAAGGAGATAAAACTTACATGTCACCTTGAGGAGACTGTGTTTTTCTATAGGCAGTGAATAGCTAAGCTATTTAAGCATAGTAATTTTTTTAATTTTACTAGATTTACTGGGATGACATTGGTCATTTAAGTTATTAAGTTTCAAGTGTATAATTCTATAACACATCATCTGTATATTGTATTATGTGAGCTCTGCTTATTTAAAAACAGAATATGCCAGAGATTAACAGGAGAAAATCGAACCACAAGATTTTTTTCAGCTTGCTGGGGAAGAGGTGAGGACATTAAACATTTATGACAACAGCAGTGGAATAGAATGGATATACAGGGAACAGTTGGTATGACTTGGCGAAGCCCCTCCTTGTACCTCTCCCCCAAGAAAACTATAAACAAGGGAAAAATAAAACCTCCATGTTGGGGACTAAAATGGGAAAGGTAATTAAACCCCAAGATCATTCAATACTAAAGAATATATCTCCTTCCCCTTCTTGAATTCCACTCACATCTAAACCTTTCTTCTTAATCCAGGCTCGAAGCCCATCCACATTCCAGGAGCAGATCTTGAGGGTGGCTGATTTGCCACTGGGTGAGGTTTTCTTATCTGGGGGGTCCTCATACAGGACGGACCCCTCTCCTGCTGCCTCTTTTTCATTTTTCTTTGCTCCTTCTCCCGCCTTACTCTTCTTGGCCTCTGGCTCTATAAAATAAGTGATGCATGGTGATAAAAGTTGGCAGTATCCGACTTTTCATTCAGAGTTAACTGCAGGCCCACTGAGAGCCTGCAGTTGCAGCTACTCCTTCACAAACTGCAAAAATGTGTCGCGTCGGTCCGTACCTCCGGTTTAGTGAGGAAAGCACCACCCACCGTCACAGCCTCCACGGAGGGGGAGCCGTTTCACTCTTACCAGTCTTGGGCACTTCTCCGTCTTCTGCCACCGCTCCCTTTTTCCCACGCTTCGGCATCACTGTAACGAACGCCCTCCTGCACCACGTCGCCCAGCGAAGCAGTATTTTTATCGCGTTGCCTACAGACGCAAATAAATAGTGAAATCAGCCAGAGCTGGGCAAAAGACTCCTCCCTTGCATGACCTGTTATTATCTCTGAATTCCTTCCCCGCCTCCACGCGCCATAAGTCCTTTAGCCCCTCACCCACAACACTAAATCATTTCATAGTGATCTATATATTCTAATCTCGAGATTTTCCCTCAGGCTGATCGAGGGCCTTAATTAAGGGTCCCAGCTTACGCTAGCCGATCAGATGTCCAGAGATGCCCCTCTGATGTGGAAAAGAACAGCAACCCGGTAACTGACCTGCTAAAGTTGGAGCGAGGATCCTTCTTGACCGAGCACAAAGAATGGAGCACGCTGTGCTCCCACGTGGGTAACTGGCGTGGTCACGTGATGAGGTAGCACCACGTAGCAGAGGGATGCAGGTGATTAGTCGGTCTGGTCCCACGTGACGGAGAACGTTGGCCTCCCCTTCCTTCTCCTCTGTCTCCAGAGGACTAAAGGCCCCAATCCTCCATCCCTGGACTGTTTATCGGTGTGCCGGCTGTACGACTCCTTTTGCCACCCTGACCGAAGATCCGGCGCTGTGCAAGAGAGAAAAAAATCCATGGAGAAGTCCGGGCTAGACCACCGGAGAGAGGCGAAGGAACGGATAGGAATGTAAGGAACAGATGCCGGCAGAGTATCCCAGGCAGTTAGGAAGACAGGTCCTGAGAGGGGCCTTGAAGGGTCGCTGTGACGACGGAGGCGGGCTGGCGCGCAGGAGTTTGCTCCCTGTCTGGGTCTGCTGGGCCACCCAGCAGGAGCGGCTCGTCCTCTGCTTCCGAGCCCCGGCATCTGCTCTAAGCACGGACTGGTGAGGATCCCACGACTGCTGTGGCAGCTAGGAGCCCTGCCTGCGTTTTCCCCCAGCTTTGGGCATGCCAACGGTACTGGGTTTTGAAGGCAGCGCCAACAAGATTGGCGTGGGAGTGGTTCGGGATGGCAAGGTCCTGGCAAACCCGCGGCGGACTTACGTCACGCCTCCGGGCACAGGTGAGCAGGGAACTTACAGTTTGCAGCGTGCTTCTCCGCCCAGCATTATCTGCCATCTTACTAAACACTAGCGAACTAGGGCGTGGAGCGTACTGTCCGCTCGGAGTTTTTGATCCGAGTCTCAGTGACGTTTATTAACGTCACAAAGCCGATGGATAGAAGAGTAAGTTACTTGGACCTGGATTTTCAGGCTTCCTCAGCCTTTATTGAGTGCCTGCTAATCAGTCAGCCAGCTTGCTATTTACTACAAAAACAGTTGCATACAAAAGCAGATGTGATGAGCCTGCTATGGAGTTAGACACGTAAACAGAACTTTACAGTATGATAAATAGTATAACATAACATATAGGTGCATGAAAATATTCTAGAATGAGTGTAGAGACTCCCAGTTTAGGTATCAGACAGAACTGACTGGCTTTGCAATATTCATGTTCAGTATATGTTTTGGGGCTTATTCACTCTTAAAATGGGAAGAATACCTGCATCGGTGGGTCTTGAGAATTAAAGTACCAGTTGTATGATAACTTTTAATAAATGTTATAAGTTATGATATATCATGCCTGCCTCCCCCAAAACACTCGTGTGTGTGTCTGTATGCAACTGACTGGCACATACCTGAAAAGCCTCTCTGAACAGGTGGTGATGTCACAGGTCACTCGACAGAAATATATTCATGTGTAGCAGTCGCTCTAACAGGCGTTTTGGCACCGGGAATACAAAGATGAGTAAGACAGCCAATATTTTGAGATGCTCAGGGTTAAATTGGGGAAACTATAGCTAATTATGAAGCTGTAATTGTTACATGTTAAATACGGTCCTGGGTATTTTTCATACAAGCATTTTCACTGCAGAGGTAACTGACCATAAGGCAATTTCACCGTAAAAGATTAAACTCACTGGTTGACAGTTTGGTTTCCTTTCTCCATTGAGGAAGTTCTCAGTTACTCCTGTTTGTATGTTAACTAAATCATAGTTCTCATAATGGTCTCAACAGTGATGAGGAGATGTGGTAGTCCTCAAATGGGACGGTGACAACTATGTATAAGCCAGATCGCACGGCTGCATGAAAGCCAGACTGCTTGCTCTCCTAGAACATGATAACTTGCCTGTTTGCAAATGGTTTGTGAGCACAGTCTTCCCTTCCACCCATTGAAACCAAAGTTTCCCAAAGCAGTGGCAAACACAAAAGAGGTGGACTCACCCACAACACTCTTCGAGAGCATTAATTATCAATTTCTTTAGCAGAAACTGATGCCTCCTTTAATGAAGGAAGAATTGTAGCGAAAAAGAAAAAAATGTGATGCCCAATAAGGAGATGAAATCAACAAGCAAAAAAAAAAAAAAGTATAATACTATGAACAAAAGTCAATGTATTTTCATTTTTGACAATAAAGTTTTTTTAAAATTTTCGCTATTTTTCATGTTTCAATGTCTTTTTATTTTGAAATTGCCTTAAGGCCTGTTAGTTGTGCTGCAGAAATGCTTGTGGAGGAAATGCAGCAAAGATGTGACAACAAACATGCTCACAATGAAAATACTAGACACGGTTAAATGCAGTTTGTTAAATACAGTGATGTGGTAATGCAGAGGATTTGTAGGGGTCACAGAAAAAAATCACCAAAGGGTATGAGCTATTGAGTCCTGAAGGCTGAGTAGAAGTGGAGTATGAAGAAGGGCATTTCTGAGGGGCTGTTCAGGCCTAGCTGAACAGGATGGAAATAGTATCTGAGTACCTGGAGGAAAGGATGCTTGAGGAGAGTGAAAGTGACTCTTTCTTCTACTAAAACACCTTTCTTGGATTTCTACCTCCCTTTGCTACAGAAAAACCCTATGATCTCTGATTTGTGTTTATCTCCTAGGATTTCTTCCAGGTGATACTGCCAGGCACCACCGAGCCGTTATCCTGGACCTGCTGCAGGAGGCACTGACAGAGGCTGGATTAACCTCCCAGGATATTGACTGCATTGCCTACACCAAAGGTATGGCTGGGTGAGTGGTGCACAGTGGAAGAATATTCCGAGAGCTTGGCTATGTCAGAATAGTCTGCAGTTCACCTCTGCTACCATCACTACTGCTACCTCACCTCTCACCCCCCCCACTTCCTCCAGCTCTGTTTTTCCCAATCTCTAAAGGACTCTAACTCCCCTTTCTATCTCCCTAGGCCCTGGCATGGGTGCCCCACTGGTTTCCGTGGCTGTTGTGGCCCGTACTGTGGCTCAGCTGTGGAATAAGCCATTGCTAGGTGTGAACCACTGTATAGGCCACATTGAGATGGGCCGCCTCATCACTGGAGCCACCAACCCAACTGTGCTGTATGTTAGTGGAGGAAATACACAGGTATTTAAAATACTTCACCATTTCTTAATTTCTGAGGCACTGTACCCACACCTTTCATGTTCTACCTGAGTGGCAAGAACTGCAAGAACAAAGCTGGGCTCATTAGAACCTAGAAAGCTGTACACTAGAAAGTCCACAACACTGCAGATTTGGGTGGGATAATTAGAACATAAAATGACTTTTACATGTGTGGTTAAAGCTGAGGAATTTCTTAGGATTTCCTTACAAAAGAAAGAATGGTAAGAATTGAAGCCCTCAAAATAATGAAAGAATTTTCACTGTCATCATTTTGAAGCTTATTGTTTTTGTGGATTTTAGCAATTAAAACTAAGGGACACTACCCAATTTGTTTTTTTATGATAGTTACATGTTTTGTTTTGCATTACTGGTAGTAAATATATAGAAGTTGCTATTCTAAGGTGTGAGAGTATAATTATTAATAAAGGTTCTTTTCTTTCTTTCTTTTTTAGACAGAGGGGAAGGGAGGGAGAGAAATATCACTGTGTGCTTGCCTCTCATGCACTCCCCACTGGGGACCTGTCCCACAACCCAAGGATATGCCCTGACTGGGAATCGAACTGGTGACCCTTTGGTTCACAGGCCAGCACTCCATCCACTGAGCCACACTGAGCCAGGGCTAAAAGTATAATTTTTAAAACACTTTATAAATGGTAGAAGACATTTTAAGTTTATAGGGCAAGCCAGAGTTGTTTGGGATACCTTTACAAGACCTGTTTAGGTTGGGACTGGTGAACTCTACCTTTTTTCCCAAAGAACACCTGAAGGACTTATTGTCAGAAATAGTCATTGTCCCCAGCCAAAGAAAGGGTAATGTTCTAAAACTGCATTGTGGGAAACAGTTATTAAAGACGAAGCACACATTCCCATGAAAACGATGTGGGAACTTGAACAGGTAGAAGGCACGTAGCTGATCAAGGCCTGAAGGATGCCATGCAGGGTCAGGGACTTGGGGTGTGGGAAGTAGAATGGAGGCTTACAGGAGTTAAGAGGAGCAGTGATCAAGTCTTCTCTTTTCCTCTTCCTTGCTGTGGATAAAAGCAGGGAAGATGATTGGGTGGGAAGGAGTAGATGATAGAAGAACAAAGGCAGGTATTTTTTCCTTCCCCTTTTGTTAACAGCCTTTGACTGCAGAGTAAGGTCTACATCAGAACAGAAGGAAATCCTGAGCAGCGCCAGGGGAAAAGGACTTCTTTGGTCCCTACGCAGCACTCACTGCCAGAAATGTGGAGCATTTATGTCCGTGGGTGATACATATGTTCTGTACGAGAAGTTGGTCACATATGAAGATTGGATACAAGTTGATTGCCAGTACTGAGTGGGGTCAGCCATTAGTCTGACACAATGTGGGATTTTTGAGTTTTTCAGCTCCGTCTCTTCTCACATTTATAAATAGTACTGCCCTGATAGGATACTCTGAAAGGACTCAGGTTCCCTACCTGTAAGCAGAAGCCTGTTCTCTAGTCTACACTGTCAAGTCTGCTTTTAAGTGAAATGACAGGAACCTCTGAGCTAGGACAATATATTTGAAATGACAATTTGCTTCTGCCCTGACCTAGACTGTCAGCTATAGATTAGTAATAGGCTCTGGGACTACTCCAGGTATATGTGAGCTGCTTCTCAGATCACAGCTATAAAGAAGACCCACTTAGGGTTTGGCAAACTACTTTTTCTCCATTCCTTTTTGGGCACTCTAGTGGCCATGGTGATCCTCTGCTCTTCCCCAAAGCCAAATACTCCTCTTTACAGACTTGAGGTTTCATGGACATCCTCATCACCCTTAGGTGATTGCATATTCAGAACATCGATACCGCATCTTTGGGGAAACCATCGATATTGCTGTGGGTAATTGCCTGGATCGTTTTGCTCGAGTGCTGAAGGTAAGCCATTGGGCTCTAGAGAGCATAAGATGGGGATGAATTTCTGGGGAGCCATGGAAAGGGAGAGAGAAAGTAGTAAATTAGCTTCTTATGTTTCCTGGATATCTGACTTCATTCTCTTTTTCTCTATCTACTAGATTTCCAATGACCCGAGTCCCGGCTACAACATTGAACAGATGGCCAAGCGGTAAGGCGACATAAGGTAGAAAGGCTGATGGCTGGGGTTGCAAGGATTTTCCTGTATATATACTAATGAGGTTTGGGAGGCGTGTTGGAGGGTGAGAAGCCAGCAGGCTTATTGCCTTGTACACTCGCTTCCACACAGAGGCAAGAAGCTAGTTGAGCTGCCTTACACTGTAAAGGGGATGGACGTCTCATTCTCAGGGATCCTGTCTTTCATTGAGGTGAGTGTGGGAGAGGAGGTGGGCACTTGCGTGCTTTTTAATGAAGCACGTCTCTTTTGCTCACCATTGTATTTCCTCCATATAAGCACAGTACTAGCCTATAAGAGATGCTGAATGAATTTATTTAGCAAGTATTTATTGTATATCTTCTGTGTGCCAGGTATTGCCCTAGGCACCTTGCCCTTTGCTCCATATAGCACGGAGCAAAGAAAAACCCCTCCCTACTTGGAGCTTGCAATCTAACAGAGGGAGACAGATAAAAGGGAGAAAAAAAAGGAAGAAAGAGGGGGAAATAATAAGATATAAAGGGGTAAATAGTGTTAAGTGTGAGGGAGGCAGATTCAGCAGGGTAAGGGAGGGGTTGGAGGTGGTGCCAGGGCAGGTATTCATAATTACTGAACCTTGAATGAATGCTGCCCCTTCTGTAGGTTGGTGCCAGTGAAGGACACAGTGTGGTACAGGATGTGCTGGCCAGTTGAATTGTGGTGAAACATGGTGATTCTCCAAGTGCACTAATTTTACTCTCATGACATCTCCCAGACCACTCACTAGTCATTGTTTTATCTGTTTTCCCCTTTAATTATAGGATGCAGCCCAGAGGATGCTGGCCACTGGCGAGTGTACTCCAGAGGATCTGTGTTTCTCCTTGCAGGTAGTGGAGTAGAAGGCTGGGACAGAAAGTTGGGGCTGAAGGAGCTTTTATACAGTAGAGCTAAGCTGTGATTCCCTCTGATGTTTGCACCTTGTCCATCCCCTACAGGAAACTGTGTTTGCAATGCTGGTAGAGATCACAGAGCGGGCCATGGCGCACTGTGGCTCCCAGGAAGCCCTCGTCGTGGGAGGTGTGGGGTGTACGTATCATTAGACTGTGCTCCTTTTTCCTATTCTTGGGCATATGCATCTTCTTCCTGATAGTTTAACTCTCTAAGGGTTTGGGGAGATTACTAGTTTTATTTCTTATTCTATGCTTCCAGTCCTTGTCCCCTAGGATCCCAACTTCATTTTCCTAAGTAAATGCGCATGCAGTCTACAGCAAGACTGGAGAAATGGCTAAACTAAGTTAACCCTACCTGCTATCTCTTCGTAGGTAACATGAGGCTACAGGAAATGATGGAGATGATGTGCCAGGAACGTGGAGCCCGGCTTTTTGCCACAGATGAGAGGTAAAGGCCCTTGTACTTTCTTCATTTTTTTTTCTCCAATTGCTGTGATTTTCTGCCTTCAGATCCCAAATTTCCTATCTCTTTTCCTTTCCAGATTCTGCATTGACAATGGAGCCATGATAGCCCAGGCTGGCTGGGAGATGTTTCGGGCTGGACACAGGACACCCCTCAGTGATTCTGGGGTCACACAGAGGTACCCTTGGGGGAAGTAGATAGGATTCTATAGGAGGTTGGCAAAAATCAGGAGAGCAGAGGGTCCAGAATCATGAGGGCAGAGAAGAATGGAAGATGCTAAGGGATAGCCATCCACTAGGTGTTTTCTGTTTTTTCACAGGTACCGGAC
Organism: Macrotus californicus; assembly: GCA_007922815.1. Taxonomy (NCBI): domain Eukaryota; kingdom Metazoa; phylum Chordata; class Mammalia; order Chiroptera; family Phyllostomidae; genus Macrotus; species Macrotus californicus. The sequence goes on along the minus strand of VMDR010010086.1, from coordinate 14,181 downwards.
AGATGAAGTAGAAGTAACCTGGAGAGACTGACAAGGTTAACAGGAGCAGAGCAGACAGCGCCTGAAGCGGAACCCGTTAACTCTGTCCTGCCATGGAAGTCCTGGCCAGGCTGTGGGCTCCTCCTCCCACCATTTGAACCTCAGGATGACTCAGCAATAAAATATTTTTGGTTTTCTATGTTGGTAATCAGCTTGTGTTGCTCAGGAACGATATACAGATGGCACTGAATAAATTGGTAGGGTGAACAGAGGAGGAGGCAAGGGAGAGTCAGCAGCGTCCTGGCTGGCTGTGCAGGTAGTGCTGGGGTTGCTGCTCGGGAGCTGAGGTTGAGGGGATAATTAGGTACCCTTGTAACATCCCCTTAACAGTGGTGTCACCATGACTAATATTTCAGTGTCAGGCCTTGTGCTAACTTCTTAACATATATCGTCTCATTTAAAGTCTTTGAAGTAGGTGCTCAGGACTTCCCTCAAAGTAGCCTGGAACCAGGTCTAATTGTATCCTAATTTATACCTCAAGAATAATACTGTCCCTCCTCCATACACTTACTCCTACACGCACTTCTATTGGCATGCTCGAAGAGGGGCCCCAGATACACACCCCTCTCTACCCACCAGAGTTAATGGCATTTTAACCCCAGCCTGAGGACATTTTTTTGCATTGTGTTTAGAGAGAGAGAGCAACATTATGTGAGAGAGAGACCTTGATTGGTTGCCTCTCGTAGGTTACTAGTTCAGGTCTTAATCTCAGGTAGGAAAGTGTGGTCCACATGATGGCAAGGAGGGTTCCTTTTGGGGATAGATGTAGCAGGGTCCTGGGAGCAAAAGTCGAACCATTAGTGGGGAGAGTGTGCCCCCTGCTTGGACATCCTTCTCACCTTGAGGTCCCCAGAGACACTATTGGTCCCAGGGAATACCCCATTGCTGAAGAGATGGGTATGTTCCTCCAAAAAACTGCCCTATGGACCATGCAACTATCTCCCAAGAAAATGCTTCCTGCATAAAAGCACAGAGAGAAAAGATGGGATTTTGAAGAGCACCTCCTGGCTTTCAGCCAAGATTATTATCCTTCTGCCCAGGTTGGTATCAGTGACTTGGTGAGGCTGGGAAGAGTGAGAATTTTGCAAACTAGCCAGCCCCGGGACTTAATAGGACACTCAGTGGTTTGACGGTCAATTTACTAATGACACAAAATCAGAAGTCAAGCGGTCTTTTCTGAGGAGGTTTAGACCAAGGAGGTTCCCCGCTCCAAGGGGAGGTGACGTTTTGAGCCATCATTCCCTTTAATGCATTACTCCTTTCTCAGTCCCACTGTCTCATCTGGGTACCCAAAGAAGTCAGTGGCTTGTCTGCTGGGTTTGTGGGGAGCAATGTCCCAAACTGGTAGCTGGTAAAAGAGAGAGGACACTGAAGAAGATAATTTGGACCTGGGATACCATGGGTGACCAAAAAAAAGTGTGAGTGGAACGGAAGGAATACTCCTACTCCACCTGCTTGTTTCATCTTCTCTCTCTAATCCTCAGTTGCCTTTTCCATAAAAGAATGTGGCTAAATGGAGTCCTTTTCCTTCTTGTCTCACTGCAGTGTCCCTTCCCAATCCAGAGGGGTGAATCTCAAGACTGTAAATATCTGGGAACAAGAAACAGAACTTCTCATCTTGTAGTTTTACCTAGTGCTCATCCCAAGAGACCCTCAGAATGAATCCCCCTTACTGTCCCCTTGAAGAACTGACATGTGGCATTTCTCCCAGCAAAACCATCTGGTTTCAGGTCTGAGTTCCTGGAAATCTGTTCTGCCAGCTACACACACACACACACACACACCCCTCCTCACACAAAACACACACACACACACACACACACACACACACACCCCACCCCCCCTCCTCACAATTGACCCCTCCTGGATCCATCCATTTCTCACAGCCATCTCCTCAGTCGCCTCATCCCCTACTTCAGTTTGCTGGCACTTGCCTTAGACCCCCATGCTCAGAAAAACAGTCACAGTCACCACACCCTCACCCACAACTCATTTCCAAGAGATCTGTTTACCACAGCTGCACCCCATGCTCCTAGAAGGGCAGAACACAGGCAGGGGGGCACGGAGACTTAACTGACTGATTGGATGCCTCCATCTAATTCTTAAAATAAGTCGTCCAGGCTAGAGGCACAAAGGTGCAGGCTGGGCGGTTAGCTGGCCTGAGAAAAGGACACACCAAGGGAGGCAGTATCCTGAGCAGGTACAAAAGGGTGTCCAGAAAGCCCACAGTGAGCAAAGCCATGGCTACTCTGTTGGTTAAAGTGAAGATGATCCTGATGGAACCGTCAAGCCCAGAATCCAAGCTCTGTGGGATGAGGAAGTATGTGCCACCTGATCAGGAGCAAGTCTGTGGTTTCAGTAACTCCTTACAAGACTGGGGGCCTTGAGATAACAGTGGTAACAGATTCATCAGCCTGGACTTGGCCATTGGTGGAGATGGCTGAGACAGACAGGCTGGTGATAGTGACAGGAGCTAAGACTAGGATAATGAGCCATTGTGAGCACTAGGGTTGAGATGGGAATGGGGCCCCTATAACTCACTCATGCTGAGTTCTGGAATCCCTTCCTTTTGCTCAGCAGAGCCTGGAGCTCATATCTATGCCCTCCTGAGCAGTGATCTGAGGCAGCCTCAGGTAGAGGATGACACCCCAGGTACTGAGCATGTGCAGCAGATCTGGTGGAGCAGGGTGGTAAAGGAGAAGCTGACTGAGGTCTCCTCTGAGAATTCTGGAGCAAAGTTCTCTCTGCCCTGCCTAGATCCTCAACCTGTAGGAACCCTGAGCTGTGACTCCCATGACCCAGCAGAAGTGCCCTGGGGCCTTGCCAGGCCTGGCCCCCAGTTCTCCCATCATCTTGGGAGTGTGTCGCTTGGTGTGGGGCTCCTCAGCAGGGGAGGAAGCCAGGCTAGCCCCTGACTGAGACAGCACAGATGAGGCTGAGATGCCGAGACATCAGCACATCAGCAACCAGGGGGAAGACTATAGATCTGCAGGTGCTGTGAGTGTGGGGCATGTTAGTCTCAAGGCTTAATTGGAGGGTAGATGATGGCCCAAAAGACAGGGTTTTATCCAACTTTATCCAAGAAGGTTTTAAACTTCTGGTGTTTGCTGTGGGCATGTGTCTCACTGTGGCAGGGCAGGTGCTGCAGTCCCCATACCAAGAAGTTGGCATAGAACTCAGAGTGGAGTCCAGCATCCTTGGGGAGGTGGGGAGGGAGCAGAGACCAACCTCTGGTATGTTTCCACCTGCTGGTTCCCCCTCTTCCTGGGAGTAGGTTCAAGGTGTGCTGGCCTCCTCTCACTGGGAAGAGGCCATGAAACATCTGAACTGGGGGAGAGGGTACATAGGCTGGTCACTATCTATCACCCCTTTCTCTGGCCAGGACAACTGCTGGCTGCCTTTCTCTGTCAAACCATTTTGGGGAGTGCAGCCCCTGATCGGCAAGTGTACCCAAGTGTCAAGTGGAGAGCAGGGACAGCTCTGAAAGCCGGAGGGGATGCTGTGACCAAGCAACCCACGGTCCTGACCCTCCAGTACAGAAACACCATCCCTCTCACCTGATTCTTAAGGAACAATCTGGCTTCACTCCCTGGCTAAATCAGTTTGTGAGATGAATCTATTCAGCCTGGACCAGCCTTTATGTTATTGACCAGGGAAGCCAGCCCCAGCAGCCCTTGGCCTGACCTGCCTCCGCAGAAGGGAGGGAAAGGTGATTGCTGCCCCCTTCTCTAAATTCCTTTTCTATGAGGATACCTGCAACTGCATGGATTTAGAGTTCTCAGGATGAGAAGGGGGTATTGTCCTGGGCAGAGGGAGTGAATGTTGGTGTCCTGCCTCAGAGAATTCTAGAGTGTGCCTAGTCCGTCTAGGCCAGGACTCTGGTCCTCCCAGCAGCAAAGATCAAACCCATGTTCCCAACTGTCTGGTCCTCATCCCAAACACCAAGGTGAGGGGTAGAGTCCTCCATATCTTATGAAGACACAAGGTTAGGTTTCATTCTCTCATCACCTACCCTACCCCGGGACATGGAGGAAACCCCTACTCGTGGTGGGTCACTTAGGATGGTAGCTCTGCCCCCTGACCCTTCACCTTCCCCATTCACTCCACCCTGGAGGGACACAGCGGGGTTACGATTGCGTTTCACATCACTACTCTTCCATCCAGGGTCCCAGCTTTACTGTGCAAGGAAAATCAACAGTCAAAGCCCAGGCATGACCCAAAACAGCTTTACCTCTCTCGCCCCACGTTTCCACGGGTCTACGCAGTCCAGACTCTTCGCCTTCCCCCTCCAGGCCGGTCGGATAAATGTAGCCTTTCTGCCCTGGCTCACTCCATCGGATCCCCGCATCCTCCTTGGCATCTGAACTTGCCTCGCTCAGCAGCAGGACGTGTCCTACAGGTGGAAGGGGGTAGGAGGTCATCTTGGGCCGCAGCCCAGGCCCAAGGCTGCCAGCGCCGGCTATAATTAGCGGGTGCGGCTGCTGAGGGGGATGCGACCCGAAGCAGAGCAAACTCAAGTTAGAGGACAAGTGGAACGCTGGGGTCTCGGGAGGGTGGGTACTGGGCTGGGACGAGACGAGCGGGCTGCGGCCGCGGCCACTGAATCTTTCCACACGCTTCTTGCTCGCTTCGCTGCACCTCGGGAACCCCCTAGTTGCACGGTATAGACTGGCTGCTTGAGCCCTGGAGTGGAGTGCCGGGAGGGGGGAAGGTGTGAGGAGGTGGGTAGGCGGTGGTTGGTACAGTCTGAAGTAGGGACAGTGACTGACACGCCGCTGGGCTGGAGGCAGGGGTTCCTCCGACCTCTCTGGATTCAGCTCTGACCCTCTCCGCTCCTCTCCTGCCTTTGTCACCTGCAGCAGTCCCCCAAACTTGGGCCATGAGCGTCTCGGACCCCGAACATCGTCGCTCGGACCCGGGGCACGTCTCCCTTCCGCTCCCAAAGGACCGCCTGGACTCCCCTTCGCCCGGCCCGAGGAACGCCTCCTGGCCTCGGAGCCCGGACGAGGATCCCGGTTTGCCCCCCTTCCCTCTGGGAGGACCTGGCCCCAGGTCCCTGGCCCCAGGGACCTTTCCCTCTCCAGCCTTGTCCCTAGAGGAGGAGGAAGATGAGGACGGAGAGGACGCGGCGGAGCCGGAGGCGCTGTGCAGCGAGGAGCATCCGAGCCAGTTTTTCGCGGAGGCACAGCGGCTGCGGGAGCAGGGGTTGCTGCTGGATGAAGAGGTGTCAGTCGGGGGCCGAGTATACGGGGTGCACCGGGTGATCTTGGCCGCAGTCAGCAGCCTCTTTCGAGGCAGGCTGCTGAGCGGCACTGGCCCGCGACCCCCCTTCAGCCTCGACGTGGCCCCCCGCGCCTGGGAGGCCGTGCTGACCTTTGCCTATGAGGGAGTGCTGCCGAGCCCCGTCCCGCTGCAGGACGTGCTGGTCGCCGCGGAAGCCCTGGGAGCGCCCCGGGTGCAGGCCGCGGCCCAGTGGAAATTCGAGAGGGCTGGAAGCGCCCAGGACGATGAAAAGCAGCCCAACCAGGCGCAGGAGCTGAGGGAGAACCTGCGCAGCATTGAGCTTTTGTACCAAGAGGGCGTCGGTTGCGATCTGGAGCTGGAGGCAGGCGGCTGCCGGCTGCGGGGTGAGGGACTGTGGGACATTACATTACTGCAGGTGCAAATGCTACCCAAACAGTGTGGGTAAGCAGCAGGTAGCTTGATCCCTGCCACAGCGGTTTTGATTCCTGCTGCAGGCCTAATTTCCCTGGGGGTGGGGGGGTGCCTTTGGTGCCTCCCCTGAGGCACTGAGAGTGAGGCATGCGCAGTTGAGTTGTTTTCCTAACAGCCTTGATAAATTTAACCTGACTCTCCCTGCTGTGGCTTTTCCTGGGCCCAGCACCAAGGAATAGCAGCCAGGTGGCTGGAGCTTAGGTGCAGCCCATGCCAGTAGACAAGCAGAAAGTGATTGACTCCAACAGGGTTTAACCAAGGGCTCTTCTTGGCATCATCTGTTTAGGACACAGGAAGAGCCAGAGGAACATGGTGGAAAAATTCCGTGCATCCTCTCACCTAAGTGTGCTTGACACCATGGCTGCCGTCGTCCCACAGCTAACGAGCAAGGTCTGGTACTCTTGTGCCAGAATCTGAAGGCTCCCAGGCCATGGCACTTTGAAGTTAATTCTGCTCATCATCAGGAAAGCTGAGGAGGGTTGAAGAAGCTGATTTCAGCTTTTACTAACATTTATTTAGTGAGGTACTGGGTACCATGAATTGTTACATATGCGAACGCTTTTAATTCTCATTGAAAAGTGGTGAGGTAGGTACCGTTATTCCTAGGTGCAGATAAAGAACCTTAAATTAAGAAATGGTAACCAATGAGACCCAGGATACAAGTCTATATCCACCAGCCCAGCCTACTCTCATTAGGCCATGCATTGCCTCCTATGCAGCCAAACCAAAGGCATGTAGGAACTGACAAATGGAATTGAAATGCAGACACATAAATACTTAAAATAAAAGGTATTAGTTTAGAGATTATCTAGTTTAGTTCTTCTGTTTCATTGATAAAGAAATCAGGCTTTAAGACATGACCAAAATCACAGACATAGTAGCTACTGTTCATTAGAGGAATGACTGGGACCCAAAGTGCTTCTGGGACTCCCAGAAGGAAAAGCATCCTGTTTAGTTTGGGCCGCTATAACAAAAATAACATCAAGTCCCCCACCGCCCCAGATTGGGTGGTTTAACAACATAAATTTATTTCTTACAGTTCTGGAGGCTGGAAGTCCAAAGTCAGGATTCTAGTATAATCAGGCTCTGGTTAGGACCCTTTTACTGTTTGCAGAGAGCAACTTTCTCATTGTATTTTCACATGGGGGTGGTGGAGAGAGAGACAGAGACAGAGACAGAGACGTGTTGTACTCTCATACCTAATAACCTCGCAAAGGCCCCACCTACAAATATCTTCACATTGGGGATTAGGGCTGGGGACACAATACAAGTTTGGGGGCTGGGGACACAAACATTCAGTCCATAACAGATCTCTAATGTGTTTGTTATCATTTCTGATAACACCAGATGGAGCTGATGGAGGGAGGATGTAAATTTTATAGTTATAAAATTCCTCCTAGGGTTTGGAATCCAAACACTTTTCATTTTTCTAATAGACATTCCAACTTAAGGATGGGAACCTGCCACTTAAAATTCCAGAGACTAATGATGACTAAGGGGAGGAATGCGAATGATCCCGCACTCTTTCACAGCTGGCTCTGAGCTAGAGGCTAACTTATGATACGGAAGATGAGATGGCTTACCTGCTGCAGGCAAGGCAGATTTTCCCAGGCAATATGTTATATTTGAAAGCTGTCACTCATGTTTCCCACTTGGGGAAACATCTACTGCTTAAAAAAGGCAATGGAAAGCCATGTCAACATCACCTCTCCTTGGAGAGAGGCGACCTGCCACAATTGGTCAAAGCAGCCTGAGGCTCATAAGCTCCACTGGGAGCTTGGCTCTGTTGTCACCTGCCTGAGGGGACTTCTAGCAGCATTCCCCTCATTTTTTTATTATGAGGCATTTCAAACACATAGAGAATTAAAGAGAATATTAAGATGAAAACCCAAACACTCATCACCCACACTTAATAATTAACATTTTAATTTATTTGTAAATCTGTGACATTTCACTTATAAAATACTTGGGTGTGTTTCTCTTTCAAAGAGGACATTTTCTCATATAACCACAATACCTTTGTCAAATCTAATTAACAATAATTCCTTGATATCACCTAGTCCACATTGAAATTTTCCTGCTTGTCCAAAAAATGTCTTTTAGAACTGGTTTGCTCAACCCGGGAGCCAACCAAGGACTGTGCTGTACTCAGATGCATGTTTCCTAAGGTTCCTTGACAGTCCTCTTGCTCTTCTTTATGACTTCACTTATGGAAGAAATAAGATTCATTACCCTATAGAATGCTCCATTTTCTAGGTTTGCATGCCTTTCCCCCCATGGTTTTGTTTAAGCTGTTCTGTTAGCCTCTCAATTTCCTATAAACTTGAATTTAGAGCTAAAGTTTTGATTAGATTTAGGTTAAACATTTTGGTCAGAGTACCCCGTAGGTGATGCCAAGTACCTCAAGTTGAGTTTCATTAGGAAGCACATGAGAGCTAGTTGTTGAGCAGCATTTGTTAACAGGACAGTTCTGGTGTCCTGAGGTTCGTGCAGGTAAGCAGGGTAAGAGTGTACAAGTGTGACCTCAGTGACGGTGGTGGGTGAAGATCTGCCCAGAGGGCCACTTCAATAGAAAATAAGTCCCTTCTTTTCCCTAGGATGCAGTTTTCTTGTCTTGAAAAGACTAATTGGACTAGATGATTTTGAAGGTTTCTGGTTTAAAATATCCTGATTCCATAAACTATACCAAGATGCCAAGTGGGGGTGCACAGAGGAAAGCTGGAACACATGGGAAATCTTAAGCATTGAATCTGGGGCAAGAGGAGATGGCAGTCCAAGTAGGTTGGCACATAACCATTCCTGAGTGTCATAACACTTTCTGAGTACAGTGTTATGACTAGCAGAATGGCTGGTGTTGGTGGCTCATACAATTGTAAAAGAAAGACTTTTATTCTGGGCACAATATAGAGAGACCTATATAAGTTGCACATTGGTCTTTGCAGTTTATTTTGTGCACCCTCTTTTTTAACTTATTGATCTTAGAGAGAGAGGGAGGGAGAGAGAGAGACAGAGAAACATCAATCTGTTGTTCCACCCTCCTATGCATTCATTGGTTGATTTTTGCATGTGCCCTGATGGAGGATTGAACCCTAACCCTTGGCTTATTGGGACGATGCTCTAACCAACTGAGCTGCCTGGCCAGGGTCTATTTCCTGTCCCCTTTTAGCAAATGCAGTCTATAGCATCTTCTTAACTTGATCCATCAAGACACTTTTTCTAATTGATCTTGATCAAAAAGACTAAAGAAATTTTATCAAAGTGTCTTCAGTCCACTAACATGAGAGTTATGCAGCGTACTTGAGAATGTTAAAATGCAAAATCCAAAGAACTCCATTCAGACATACTGAATCAGCATCTCCAGGGGTGGGTTCCTGAAATCTGCATTTTAACAAGCACCTCATGGTATTCTGATGCACACCACAGTCTGGCCTGTGGCCTTGGGTGTTTGGTTCAGAGCTAGGGCTGGGAAGTTGGGATAGTGCCTTGCAGTTTGCAAAACTTTGGATATCCCTCTGCTTCTTCTCCCTCTTTCAGTGCACCGAGCAGCCCTGGCCTGCGGCAGCGAGTTCTTTGGGGCCATGCTCCTGAGTGGGATGAGGGAATCCCAGGGCACAGAGGTGTCTCTGCAAACCATCTCTGCCCAGGACCTGCGACTCCTCGTCTCTTTTGCCTACTCTGGGGTTGTGCGGGCAAGATGGCCAGGACTGCTGAGAGCTGCCCAGGCTGCTCTGCAGTACCAGAGTTCTTCCTGTCTGGCTCTGTGCCAGAGAGCCTTGGGACGGAGCCTCAGCCCTGCCCGGTGCCTGGCCCTCTTCCCCATGGCTGAAGCCCCCGGACTGGAGAGGCTCTGGAGCAAAGCTCATCAATACCTGCTCACTCACCTGCCTGCTGTAGCTTCGTGCCCCACTTTCCCTTCTTTACCAGCTACTTGCCTGGCCAAACTCCTGGATAGCGATGAGCTACACGTGCAAGAGGAGTCTGAGGCCTTTGTGGCTGCCCGGTGTTGGCTAGCTGCTAACCCCGAGACGCAGGAGTCAGAGGCCAAGGCCCTGCTTCAATGTGTCCGCTTTGGCCGTATGTCCACCAAAGAGCTTCGAAAAGTACGGGCAGCAGGGCTGCCTCCACCCCTTTCCCAGGACTTGCTGCATCAATTGATAGTGGAGTCTGAGATTCCAGGTAGAGAGAGGCGGAGGGAGCCTGACCAGGCTTTGGTGGTGATTGGTGGAGACAGGCTCAAATCAGACTTGTCTGGAACACAGCCTTCCCGAGGAGTGTGGTGGGCCCGGGCCTTCCGCTGCGGCATTGGACTGGTTCGAAACGTGGAGTGGGGGCGGTTGCCTGCACTACCTGCCCCAGGGCGCTTCCGGCATGGGGCTGCGAGCCTAGCAGGAAATGAAATCTATGTGTGTGGGGGACAGGATTACTACAGCGACTTCAATACCTTGGCTTCGACTCTCAGGTATGCCCCCTCCAACAAGAGAGGTAGACCCCCAAGGTGGGCAGCTGAGGGAAATTGCTGGCCCAGCCAACCACAGACTCCCAGAGTCACTCTTCTCATCTCTTGTCACACTGTGTACAGGTGGGACCCCAGTCAAGAGGACTGGGAAGAGGTGGCACCTTTGTACCAGGCTCGCAGTTTTTTCCCTCTGGTGGCACTGGATGGACTACTTTATGCCCTGGGTGGACGAGCCCATGGTGTTGTCCTAAACTCTGTGGAGACCTATAACCCTGAGCTCAATGTCTGGAGGTAAGCAGGGAGGGGTGGGTTCTAGGCATCAGGAGAAGACTCAGAGACTTGGAAGAGGAGACTTGAGGATGACTGTTGCCTGATCCTGTGCCTTGTTCTCCCTTAGGCCAGCACCTGCACTTCCAGCACCACGCTTTGCCCATGCGGCAGCTATTTTGGAGGGCCGATTGTACATGAGTGGTGGCTGCAATGGGGCTGGCCAGTACCTGGCCTCATTGCTGCAGTATGATCCCAAACTTGAGAAGCCAGGGACACTTCTAAGCCCTATGGGCACACCTCGAGCTGGCCATGTCATGGCTGCTCTGGGCGGGCGGTTGTATGTTGCAGGTGGGCTGGGTGAGACTGGCGACCTGCTGAGCTTTGAGGCCTATGAACCAAAGACTAATAGCTGGACTCACTTGGCACCCCTGCCCTCCCCACATGTGGGAGCTGCAAGCGCTGTGCTGCAGGGGGAACTCCTGGTGCTGGGGGGCTACAGCCACCTTACTTATGCCCTCTCTTACCTTGTCCATGCTTACTGTCCTGGCCTGGGCCGCTGGCTCTGCCTGGGAACTCTGCCAAGGCCTCGGGCTGAGATGCCTGCCTGCATCCTGACACGGCCCACTGTACAGCACATAGCTTTAGGTCCCACACGGCACCAGACCAAACCTGCTGGGTGAGGTGGAGAGCAGCAGCAGTGGGTGGGGGAGGAAGGGAGAAGACACATCCTGAGAGAGGACAGAGATGATGGGGGTGGGGAGAAAGACAAGGCTTCATTCATGACAGTACGTATTTTATTTTAGTACAATGCTTTACAAGTCAAACTGCTTTTGAATGTATGATCTCCATGGAAGAAAAGATGGCTCCAGAATTCCTGGGGAAAGGGCATTGAGAAAGGGGAGCAGCTGAATACCTAGGCAAGGAGAGGGGGCCCAGGAGCAACTCAACAAGATTTAGGGATCCTGGTACTATTCTTAGTGGGAAAATACACCTAACTGGGAAGACAGTTAAGAAGCTCCAGTAGCCAAGGTATGGGGGCCATGAGAAGAGAGCTGGACAAATGATGATTCTGACCCATGAATCAAGGAGAAAAACATGGAAAGACCATCCATTAATGAGTCTGAGGAGTCCGAGGGAGGAATGTAATTGTTGAGCCCTTCCTTTTCTCAGACTTTGCTTCTCTACCCTCCAGTCCCTTGGACACCTGAACACTTTTGACAATATTCTTTCTCAGGTAACTTGTAGGGCCAGCCTAGTGTTTCCTCAGCCCGGACACCCCAGGATGCCCCTAAGAGCCTCTTGGTTTTCAGTCTGAGGCCCTAGTCCCCACCTGGACCTGGCATAGCACAGGGGCCTGAGATGCCAGGGTGATGAGGTGCGAGAGCTGCCTGTGGGGAAGATGAGGAGGACAGAGCCAAAGTGGGGAGGCGCTGTGGTGGAAAAGGGGAGATATGAGGTTTGAGGGGATGGGGTGGAAGAAGTCAGAAGCCTGCCTGGCTTCTTTCCTTCCCTCTGGGGTGAGCTGAGGGATTAGGAGTAAAAAGAGGACAGTTGTATGAAGTTGTGGGAGGAAGTGGTAGGGAAAAGAGTAAGAGGCAGAGAAGACCTGGAAAGTTGGTTTTCCTCCTTTCTGTGCTTTTCCTCCAGGCTTTTCTGAATCAATTTCCCTTTTTCTTGGCCAAGGAACACTGAGTCAGATGCTTTCTCTCTCACTTCCTCCACCCTCCTCTGCCTTTTTTTTTCCTCTTTCTTTTCTCTCCTCATTTCTCCCTCATACTTATTCATTTCTTACTATGTGCCAGGCACTGTAGGAGACACTAAGGATACAAAAGCCAGGGAGCTCCTGACCAGCAGACAGACTTATAAACAAATACAAGTTTTTCAGTGGACTTAGAAGTGCATTACACCTCATAAACTTCCCCTACCTCCTCCATCTCATACACACTGCACTGTGCTTAGCAGTGTGAGAGCCCAGAGGATGGAAGTGGAGGGGTAGACTGTGCCCAGAGAAGGCTTCCATTATGGAAGATGTCAATATCAGACGGGTATACTGGATCTTGAAGGCTATCTGACTCACCAGTCAGAGAAGAGGAAGGCATTCCTGTCAGAGAAAGGAAGCCAGTGGGGAATGTAGTGCCCTGTGTCCATAGCAAAGGGGAAGTCAAAATTCCAGTAGTTCTTCAGAGAATTCTGCTGCTGTGGCCAACCTACTCTCTTCTTTGGAGGCTTTTTTGAAGACAATGACTTTCACTTAATGATTGTATATGCCCTCTCTCCTCCGCTCCCCTAAGTCTTTGTCTGGTATTTCCACTTCTGACCCTTGAGCAGGTTAGGGCAAAGAAAGACAAATTCTTTGCATAGATCAATCTTCTGTTATCATTGTTTATTAAGATTCTCACACTCTTAAGGGCGAGATGAAGGAACCTCCCTTGTACTTTTCTTCATACTGGCCCCAGAGATACTTGGGGAAAAAATTTTTGTTTCATTATTTTATTAAGGTTTTTTCCCTAATTCTGTTTTGGAACATAGTTGAAAATGAGGAGGGGTAAGTAAGGTGTATAAGAGAAAAGAAAAAAGATTGAAGAAGACAGAGAAGAAAGAAATGGGAAGCATCAAGAAACTATAAGAATTGAGTCTTTAGAGTGAACTGTGAACACTTTATGATCTGTACACAAAAATGGGCTTAAATAAAAGTCTCCCCATGATTGAATCATTATTGTCTAAGTGTCTTTATTATAAAAAGCACTTAAAATTCCTTGTAATTTGACTTCTATCGCCATCATACTATTGAAGCCACCCTCTCTCACTGTAACTGTGACCTACTTCTCACCAAATCAAATGTTCTAAGGCCATCCTCATTCTCCATCTTTCTGCGGGAATTGACTGGCTTGAAAACTGGCTCTTACTCTAAAAATTTCTTCTCCCCTGGCTCCAGATAGAGCACGCTGTCTTCATCCTTCTCTTACTTCTCCAATCCAAAGAGGTGATGGAAAGCCATATCATAATGTCCAAGAGGGCATGGCTCCATCCCAGGTGGACCTGACAGCCAAGGGCATGATGGGAGTATTTAGCTGTAGAGGTCTCTGGCTTTTGTTGTTTAGTTTTAAAGTTGAGGATGGAATGAGAAGAGAGGAGGAGGTCTCTGATTTGAAAAAGGACCCTGGTTGACTTGGGGGACGCTGCTGAGCAAAATCAGACTCTTCTCGTTCATTGTACCTCACTCCACTTCCTCCACAACTATCTCTGACAAACTCGATATGGCCGAGACTAAGAAATTCAATAAATCAAAATTGAAGACAGAAATGCAAGAGAAAAATCCACTGCCTGTCAAAGAAATGATTGAACAGGAGAAGCAAGCAGGTGAATCGTAATGAGGCCCACACTGCCTATATGCACTGTACATTTCCGCAAGCATTCCTTCTTATTTCACTTCTTTTAGCTGTTTAACTTTGTAAGATGCAAAGAGGTTGGATCAGTTTAAATGACTGTGCTGCCCCTTTTCACATCAGAAAACTACTGACAATATAGGCCACACCTGCCACTCCCATCTGCCTCTCTGGCTGGCAGGGAAGGAAAAGAACTTGCACATTGGTGAATGAAGAACCTGGGTGGGACGACAGTGAAATCTGGAGTAAAAACCAAGCTGGTCCAAAGTGTCCTGCAGGCTGTAAAATGCAGTTTAATCAGAGTGATATTTTTTT
>VMDR010010085.1:0-31730 GCA_007922815.1 Macrotus californicus | reverse complement strand
CAAGCTTTCCAGTAATTAAGTAAGAAGCAGTGTCCGCAGTTTCTGCACTAGACAGAGTACACAGAATGACACGGACAAATCTGTGTGTGGTCAAGAAATATACTCCAGAAAAAAATGAGTATTTAAAAATCATTTAACTAATGAAATTAAATGCACTTGTCCAGGTATCTTCTTTTTTCCTTTTTTTTAGTGGGGGTGGGTGGTACAGTGGCCAGCAGCTTGGCTGGATGGTCAGGGACTTGGAAGAAACATGATCGAAAATTAGGGACAAGGAAATCTGGGGAAGAGGTATGTAGATAGACCTATCTGAATGGCCAAAAATCGTTAAGATATTTGTGTCCCAGGTGAATACTCACCAAATAGTGATGCTCAAGTAGATTTTAATGATCAAGGAGGTAGAATGACCTATACTGTGGATACCAGTCAGCCTCTTTGCCCTGCCACCCACACCCCGTCATCACCCAATGGGCTCATGAACAGTGACCATGGTGGCAGGGATGCAGGTTACATATGGGCCTAACAGCATGGACTTTTGGTCACCCACCGCTGAGTGCCTGATCTGCCAGCAGCAGAGATCAACACTATGGCACCCTATCCCAGGGCCACCAGCAACCACTTGGTGGCAAGTGTTTCTTACACTGAAACACTTTCAAGGTTGAAGGGCACTATTGTGTCCTTATTGGAAGACACTAACTCAGGGTATGAATCTGCCTTCCCTCAGGCTCTATCTTGCTGTGGAACATTCACCGACTTCTAGTCAAACTGGCCTACATTCAGTTCCACAGTACACACCTCAGGTCCTTCCTTTTCTTGGTGACTTTGTCCCTGCCTCTCTGGAACATTCTCTTGCCTTGCCATATAGCCAGTTGCTGCTTATTCTTTAGGTCTCAGCTTGTACGTCACCTCCTTGAAGAGGTCTTCCTTGACCACACTATCACAATAATTCATTTGTAATTAAAAATCTGTTTATTTAGATTCATTTTTGTATTCTTTTATTTCTCCCAGTCTCATCTGAGAAGAAGAACAGATGTTAATTACCACGAAAGGGAGCATATTTAAAATCCTATGGTGGTTGAATGAAGAGGGCTAGCACTTCTTTTGGGATGACCCAGAAAAGTTTTGCAGGAGAGTCGTTCCTCCTTCCACCGCAGCGAAAACGATGGCATTCCTTCTTGTAAACGGAATTCACTCAGCTAGTGTGAGCAGTCAGGAAAAAGGGAATAGTTGCACTTGAGTCCTACTTCCTCTCCTCCATCACCTTTGTGCTATTGATGCTCCTTTGTCAAACTTTACTGCTTTCACTGCATTCATTTCTCTGCTCTTCTGCTCATAAACTAGCGATTAAAAAGAAGTTGTGATTAATCACATTTACCTTAGATGCTCTGAGCCCATCTTCCAAGTGTTTTCAAAATGACACAGTCTCACTGAAGGGAGTCCAGGAGCAGTGATGTGGTAGGAATTCCACAGACTGTGTAAATAAAACCGGGAGAAATACAGTGAGCTGGGCTTTGGAGCCCTCCCACCCCCTCACTCGCCTCCCTTTGGGCCTAGGCACACAATGACCGTTCACTCTCATTGCTCTTACTCACAACCACGTGATCTTACTTCCAGTTCTGGCAAAGTTGCCCTATAGTCGTCTTTCACAAATGATCTGTGTTCTCACTGCACACTTGAGAAGGTGAGGGCATTAAACTAGGCAAAGGCCATACACAGGTGTTGCTAAATACTGAGGAAGAGGGATTGGCATCACAACAAGGCTTGTGTTTGCCATGAAGTGCCCAGGGCAGAACGATGGATTCACTATGAAGAAGTACTGCTCAATGCTTATGAGTTCAAATCACATTAATGTATTTTCTACCTTTTCCTAGAAGAGTCATGTGGCCATCACACACTGGCATGTAAATTTGTTCCAGCCAGATGAGTCAGGAGAGATGGGAAACCAACTCATTTGAGTCAACAAGTGTTAACTTTGTTCTGGACGGAATAAGTATGATCTGAAGTTCTCTGAAAGTATGTACATGGTTACTGACACTTTCCTAAACATAAATGGGTTTAGAAATAAGGCTATTTAGCTATTTTCAATTAAGTCTTTTGTTCCCAGAGTTCTCATATGGGATGTTCTGCATGGACCCTATGAACCATCAAAGTCATTATATCAGGGCTTGGTCAGAGCCCACCACAAATTTGGGATCTCAACAATAACAGTAACACAGAGAGTGAAAGAGAGGGAAAGAGAGAGAGAGAGAGAGAGAGAGAAGAAGGGAGAGAGGAAAGAAGACAGAGAAAGTTTCTATCAATTGTTTTCTATCTCAACTATTTTTTTAAAGTTTCATTTACACTTCTCATGGAAAAGGTGATGTTGCCTAATTAAAACATGTGCTTATTTCCCTAAACAGCTCATAATTTTCCATCTGTAAAAAAAAAGTCATTTGACTTCAGTAAGCTAAAAACTCTCAAGAAACAGAGTGAGTACAAGCTGAATGTTAGCCGCAGTTTCAGACCTAATTATTTCCCAATATGCTGTCCATAAATGAGGTGACTGCATTTTGCTACAAATTTCCCAATCCCAATTACTGCCTTCTTTGCTGTCATAAATACAATCACATTTCCCTTCCATACATATGTGCAGAATGTGCCTGAAGAAGTAATTTTATTTTTTAATGTTTTTCTCTTGCTCCCTATTTGTCAAATCTCCCAGCTGTCACTATGCAGATTTTTTTCTTCACTTTTGCTTACAAGATAGAACAAGTTATAAACCATTGTGACTTCTTACATTTAATATGGTATATAACTGTGTGCAATTATCTATAGTGTATTTCCCATACTTAGAATTTTACAAAAGATCTAAAACCATAGGTATCATTTCTGAGCAATTATAATATTTAACCTTTATTGAGTGCTTACTAAGTTCTAAATCTGGCCTAAGCTTTATAGTCATGAGCACATTTAATCTTCACAGTGAGATTCTGAAGGAGGTGCTCATTCCATACCTATTTTACAAAGGAGGCCCAGAGGGGGTAACCAACTTGCTCAGGGTGTCTTATTTAGGAAGTGACCAAAGCAGCATTTGAACTGAGGCAGCCTAGCTGCAAAGCCCTTGCTAAACTGTAGAGCAATACAACATTGGGGTATTTAAGGAAGGCCTTGTCTTTCTGTTTGACGCCAGAAAGCATGAGCACATCTGTAGCTTGCACAAATCCTAATCCAAGGTTTGACCTTTCCTAAAAAGTCCTCTAACAAGGACTTTAATGGACAAGGTTATAAGTAAATGTCTAGAGTAAGGCATGTTTAAAAAATAAATGAAGTCATTTTGTTTTATTTTTAGTTACAGCTACATTCAGTTTATTCTGTATTAGTTTCAGGTGTACAGCACAGTGGTTAGACAGTCATATACTTTACAGAGTGATTCCCCCTGCTATTTCAAGTACCCACCTGACACCACACAGAGTTATTACAATATTACTGACTATTCCCCATGGTGTAATTCACATCTCTGACTATGCTGTAACTGCCAATTTGTACTTCTTAATCCCTTCACCTTTTTCACCCAGCCCCCTAAACCCTTCCTTGTCTCTCAATCATCAGTCCATTCCCAGCATCTATGAGTAAGTCACTTTATATCTCCATAAAACAAGGCCATGTGACTGCCTCCTTCCCTCCAGCAAGTTTGTGCTACTGCTGCCCATTTGTCAAGCTCCCTGCTTTCACTATGAAATATTTTCCTTTTCTTTGCTGGCAAACAAAGGGTTCACTGAGAGGTTGTGATTATTTGTATTTATGTTGTATGGAAAAACATTTTTATATTTACTATGATTTATGATTTTGTGCAAATATCTGAAATGTGTTAACAAACTGTTATTATGAGTAACATTTCTGAGAAAATTTAATAAAATCTATTGTCCTTCTCTTAAAGAGGATAGCTATATTATCTGATTCCATGCCATCTTTCTGTTTCCTTTCCCATATCTCTGAACTCCTTTCTTTTTCTCATTTCATTCTGCCTTTCCTTATACTCTTTTTCCTTAAATATTCATGTAAGAATTATTGTTCTAGAAATGATAGTACCTCACTTTCATTACAAAAAAAAGGAAATTGTCTATGTTCACTGAGAAAATAAAGTAAAACTTTATTTGAGGCAAAGTACAGGTTCACGCCAAACACTGTTAGGAATCATGTGCTCTAGAAGACCCTGAGCAGTCTCTGATCCTTGAAACTGAGGCAGTGTTAGTGCTAAAGGAACAGTTCATTTGTTTATTTGAAATTCTCTGAAGACTATGTCAAGGAGAGAGGAAAATGGATCCTTGATTTGTTGATATTCTAAAAATTCCCACGTTCCCTGTATTAAGCAAAGTCTATCCAGAAAACTGGAAATTCTTTCAAGTACATATAACAAAGAGAATGTAACACAGGAAACTGAATCATGGAAGATGGGAGATCTGAGAACCCAATCAGGCTCCATGAAGCAACAACATCAGTTAGCCACTGCCTTCTGTAAACCAGAGGAGAGAAAAGGAATGGTACTAGATCCCATAGCCTGAGGCCACCAGGCAAAAGCTGGGGTCATGAGGAAGGCACAGGCACTGTCAGAGATGCAGTTGGATGCAAAGAGAGAAGAGAAATACCCAGCTGGGTTTCTCCCTTCTTCCTGCCCGCCCCCCCGCCCCGTCTCCTGTAAGTGCCACCCATTAACTGAAACTGGCCAAAGGAGAGATGACATGGAGTCCTGAGAATCCAGCCGATGGGGCTGTACCCTCTGATCCACAGCTAAGCAAGGAGAATGGGAGGATGTATCTGATAGCAATCTGGCCCCGGATGGCACACTCCCATTCTCTCTTCCACTTGTCTATGACTACACATAGTCATCTTTTCCCACCAAAGAGCTGTTTATTATTATGTGCCATTAAGTCAGCTCTGAATTCTGGCAACTTAATGAATGATATCCACAATATCCTGTCCTCAACACCTCTGCTCAGCTCCTGTACATTCATGCCCATGGCTTATATGCAGACACTCCATCTCATATTTGGTATTCCTCTTGTACTGCTACCTTCTATTTTTCCCAGTACTACTGTCTCTCCCAAAGAGCCCTGCCTTCTCATGATGTGCCTCAACTAGGACAGTTTCAGTTTTCTCATTTTTGCCTCCAGGGACGTTTCATGCTTAATTTGCCCTAGGACCCGCTTGTTCACCTTTCTAGTGGTTTGGGGTATCTGTAGAGTTCTTTTCCAATGCTATATTTCAAACAAGTCAATCTTAAAATGTGAAACTTTAAAACTCATGCAGGAGAGGATCCAAGATGGCAGAGGAGCAAGTGGAAGCCACACTAACCTCCTCCCAGGATAAATCTGGAATTACAACTAAATTGTGGAGATTCATCTGGAACAAACAACTGAACAATATATAGAGAGAAGCTTTATAACCATGACAGAAAGAAGAATACATTTCAGTACAACGTGACTGGTAGGGAGTGCTGTGGAGATGCAAAAAGGCTGGCTGGGTGCCCAGAGGTGGCAGCTGAAGTGCTGGAAGGATATTTAAGCAGCTGGTTGGATCCCTCTGAGAAGTGTGGGGTCTAAACCCTCAGCTGGGATCCCCAGCCTAGAGCACTAGAACCTGAAAAGTACACAGATAACATCCATTGGCAAAAAGCAGCAGGGTTGCTCTCTGTCAGAGATGGATGGCTGGAGATGCAAAGAGCTGTTTAAAGGGCCAAAGCATAAATTTTCATTTGCAGCCACTTACTCTGGGCTCTGGCAAAGTTAGGGGGATAGGACAGAGTGGATGAGAGATGCTTGAGGAGATACTGGGGATGGAGGCTTTGGGAAGAGAACTGAGAGAGAAGCCATAGGGGTCCCAGTGCTGAGTCATCCCCCATGCTGCAGCAGCCATCCTGCTATCAGATACTGAGTTCAAAACAATGGTTATAAGGAACTCAGTGAGAATTACCAAAACCTACAGGAAAGCAACAAGGAATTTACTGAAAACTACATCAGCACGAAAAAGGACATAGAAACTATCAATGAGAGCCAGGAGGAAATGAAGGATACAATTTCTGAATTGGAGAACACAGTAGAAGGAATAAAAAGCAGGCTAGATGAAGCAGAGGATCGAATCAGTGAGTTGGAGGACAAGGTAGTAAAAAACTCCCAGAAAGAGCAAGAAAAGGGAAAAAAAGACTCAAAAAGAATGAAGAGGGGTTAAGAGAAATGCAGGACAACATGAAACATAATAATATCCACATAAAAATCATACCATAAGGAGAAGAAGAGGAGCAAGGGATAGAAAAACCTGTTTGAAAAAGTAATGATGGAAAATTTCCCTAACTTGTTGAGAGAAAAAGTCACACAAGTCCAGGAAGCATAGAAGGTCCAAATCAAGATTAACCCAATGAGGCGCACTCCAAGACACATCATAATTAAAATGGCAAAATTCAAAGACAAGGAGAGAATCTTAAAGGCAGCAAGGAAGAAATAGGAAGTAACATACAAGAGAACTCAAATAAGGCTAGCAGCTGACTACTCAACAGAAACACGGCAAGCCAGAATGGAATGGCAAGAAATATTCCAAGTAATGAAAAGCAAAGGCCTGCAACCAAGACTACACTACCCAGCAAGGCTCTCATTTAAAATGGAATGTGAAATAAGGAGTTTCCAAGACAAAAGAAGGCTAAAAGAATACATTTCCACCAAACCAGCATTGCAAGATATGTTAAAAACTTTGCTTTAAGAAGATGAAGAAAAAGACTGAGAGAGAGAGAAACACAGGTAAAAGGGGGAAAAGGGCAAAGAATAAGTACATATCAATAATAATCTTACATGTAAATGGATTAAATGCTCCAATCAAAAGACATAGGGTACCTGAATAGATAAGAAAACCTAACCCACACATATGCTGCCTATAAGAGACCCACCTCAGAATAAAAGACCTACACAGACTGAAAGTGTAGGGTTGGGAAACATATTCCAGCAAATAGACAAGGAAAAAAGCCAAGGTAGCAATGCTTACATCAGATGAAATAGACTTCAAATCAAAAGCCATAAAAAGAGAAACAGAAGCATACTTCATAATACTCAAGGGAAGAATCCATCAAGAATATATAAACATTGTAAACATATATGCACCCAACATAGGCGCACCCATATATGTAAAAAAATCTTAAAGGACTTCAAGAAAGATATAGGCAGCATCTCACTTATAGTAGGGGATTTTAACACTCCCCAGTCAGCAATGGACAGGTCTTCCAAACAAAGATATTGTGGCACTGAATGACTTACTAGATCAAATGGACTTAACTGATATACATATGAAATCTTTCATCCCAAAGAAGCACAATACACATTCTTTCAAGTGCACATGGAACATTTTCAAACATAGACCACATGATAGGACACAAAACAAGCCTCAACAAATTCAAGAAAATTGAAATCATATCAAGCATTTTCTTATACCACAAGGGCTTGAAACTAGAAACCAACCTCAAGGTAAAAACTCAAAAACATTCAAACTCATAGAGACTGAATAGCATGCTGTTAAACAATGAATGGGTTAATAATAAGGTCAAGGAAGTAAATCAAAAAGTTTCTGGAAAGAAATGAAAATGAACTCACAACAATACAAAACCTATGGGGCATGGTGAATGCAGTCCTAAGAGGGAAGTTCATAGCAATACAGGCCTACCTAAAAAAAGATAGAAACATTTCAAATAAACAACCTGACCCTATATCTATAAGAACTGGAGGAACAACAACAAACAAAGCTCACAGAGAGTAGTAGGAAGGAAATAATCAAGATCAGAGCAGAATTAAATGACACAGACACTAGAAGAACAATTCAAAGTGTCAATAAATCCAGGAGCTGGTTCTTTGAAAAGATAAAATAAATCAACAAGCTTCTAAACAGACTCATCAAGAAAAAAAGAGAGAGGACCCAAATAAATAAAATCAGAAGTGAAAGAGGAAAGATTACAACTGATACTACAGAGATACAAAGGATTGTAAGAAATTACTACAACAAACTATATTCCAAGAAATTTGAAAACTTAGGTGAAATGGACAAATTTCTAGAAAAACATAATCTTCCAAAATAGAATCAAGAAGAAGCAGAAAGTCTGGTAACAGCTTGTGAAATTGAAGCAGTAATCAAAAAACTCCCAACACACAAAAGCCCTGGACCGGATGGTTTCACAGGAAAATTTTACAAAACATTTAAGGAAGAGTTAACCCCTATCCTTCTCAAACTATTCAAGAAAATCCAAGAAGAGGGGAAACTCCCAAATCATTTTTTTTGAGACCAGCATCATCCCAGTTCCAAAACCAGATAAAGACATAAAAAAGAAAGAAAACTGTCGGCCAATATCATTGATGAACATAAGACACTAAAATCCTCAATAATATATTGTCAAACTGCACCTAGGAATACATTAAAAAGATCATACACCATGATCAAGTGGGATTCATCCCAGGGATAAAAGGATGGTACAATATTTGCAAATCAATAAATGTAATACAGAACATAAATAAAAGGAAAGACAAAAATCACATGATCATATCAATAGATGGGGGAAAAGCATTTGATAGGGTACAGCACCTATTTATGATGAAAACACTCAGCAAAGTGGGAGTACAGGGAGCACACCTCAACATAATAAAGACCATATGTGAGAACCCTACACCCAACATCATATTCAATGGGCAAAACCTAAAAGCCTTCCCACTAAGATCAGAAACAAGACAGGGTGTCCGGTTTTACCACTTCTATTCAACATAGTGTTGGAAGTTCTAGCCACAGCAATCAGACTAGAAAGAAATAAAAGGCATCCAAATTGAAAAGGAGGAAGTAAATCTGTCACTGTTTGCAAATGACATGATACTGTACATAGAAAACCGTATAGACTCCACCAAAAACCTACTTGACCTAATAAGTGAATTTGGCAAAACAACAGGATACAAAGTCAATTTCAGAAAGAAGGCATTTTTGGACATCAACAATGAAATATCAGAAACAGAAATCAGGAAAAAAATTCCCATTTGATTTAGCAACAAGAAAAATAAAGTACCTGGAAATAAACCTTACCAAGCAGGTAAAAGACCTGTACTCAGAAAACTACACAACACTGAAGAAAGAAATTAAGGAAGACACATAATTGGAAGCATATATTGTGTTCATGGATTAGAAGAATTAACATCATCAAAATGTCTGTACTACCCAAAACAATCTATAGAATTAATACAATCCTTGGTAAAATACCAATGACATATTTCACAGATACAGAACAAACATTTCAAAAATTTATATGGAACCATAAATGACCCTGAATAGCCACAGCAATTTTGAGAAAGAAAGATAAAGTAGGAGGGATCACAATACTTAATATCAAAGTATGTTACAAGGCCACTATTATCAAGTAGTCTGGTACTGCCATAAGAACAGACACATAGGCCTGGCTGTTGTAGCTCTCTGTATTGAGCATTGGCCTGAGAACCAAAGGATCACTAGTTCGATTGGCAGTCAGGGCACATACCTCAGCTGCAGGCCAGGTTCCCAGTTGGGGGTGTGTGAGAGGCAACCACACATTAATGTTTCTTTCCCTGTCTTTATCCTTCCCTTCCCTTCTCTTAAAAGTAAAACATTCTTAAAGAAAAGAACAGACACATAGACCAATGGAAAAGAATAGAGATCCCAGAAATGAACCCTAGTCTCTATGGTCAATTAATTTTGACAAAGGGGGCAGGAGCATAAAATGGAGTAAAAATAGCCTCCTCAACAAATGGTGTTGGGAGATCTGGACAGCTATATGCAAAAAAAAAAAAAAAATGAAACTCGACCACTAACTTACACCACACACCAAAACAAATTCAAGATGGATAAAAGACTTAAATATAAGTTATGACACCATAAAAGTCCTGGAGGGGAACATAGAGCAGAAAATTTCAGACATTCCACACAGCAATATTTTCACCAATATGTCCCCTAGAGCAAGGGATATAAAGGAAAGAATAAACAAATGGGACTACATCAAATTAAAATGCTTTTGCACATCAAAGAAAACATCAGCAAAATGAAAAGGGAGCCAACCGTAAGGGAAAATATATTTGCCAATGATACCTTGGACAAAGTTTTGATTTCCAAAATATATAAAGAACTCACACAACTCCAAACCAGGAAGACAACAACCCAATTTAAAAATGGGCAAAGGACCTGAACAGACACTTCTGCAAGTAGGACATTCAGAGGGTCCAGACACATACAAAAAGATGTTCAGTATTGCTAGGTATCAGAGAAATGCAAATTAAAACTACAATGAGATATCACCTCACACCTGTCAGAATGGCCATCATAAACAGATCAACAAACAAGTGTTGGAGAGGTTGTGGAGAAAAGGGAACCCTAGTGCACTGTTGATGGGATTGCAGACTGGTGCAACCACTAAGGAAAACACTATGGAATTTCCTCAAAAAACTAAAAATGGAACTGCTTTTTGACCCAATTCCACTACTAGGATTATATCCTAAGAACCCTGAAACACCAATCCAAAGGAACCTATGCACCCCAATGTTCATAGCAGCACAATTTACAATATAAGGACTGGAAGAAACCTAAGTGCCCATAAGTAAATGAATGGATCAAAAAACTGTGGTACATTTACACAATGGAATTCTACACAGCAGAGAGAAAGAAGGAGATCCTACCCTTTGCAACAGCATGGATGGAACTGGAGAGCATTATGCTAAGTGAAATAAGCCAAGCGGTGAGGGACAAATACCATATGATCTCACCTTTAACAGGAACCTAATCAACAAAACGAAGAAGCAAGCAAAATATAGCCAAAGACATTGAAACTGAGAACAGGCTGACAGTGACCAGAGGGAAGAGGGGAGGGGATTATAGGGAAAAGGGGTGAAGGGTTTGCAGGAACAATTATAGAGGACACATGGACAATAACAAGGGGGAGTGGAAACAGGGTAGGGAGGTGGGGAGGGCTGTGGTGGTGGGGAGAGGTGGGGGGGAAAGCCAGAAAACTGTACTTGAACAATAATAAAAAAAAACCTTAAAAAAATAAAAATAAATAAAACCACAATGAGATACCACTTCACACCGGTCAGAATGTCCATCATTAACAAATCAACAAAAAACAAGTGCTGGTGAGGTTGTGGAGAAAAGGGAACCCCAGTACATTGTTGGTGGGAATGCAGGCTGGTGTAGCCACTATGGAAAACAGTATGGAATTTCCTCAAAAAACTAAAAATGGAGTTGCTGTTTGATCTGGCGATTCCACTACTGGCATTATGCCCTAAGAATCCTGAAACACCAATTCAAAAGAAGATATGCAGCCCAATGTTCATAGCAGCACAATTTACATTAGCCAAGTGCTGGAAGCAACCTAAGTGCCCATCAGTAAATGAGTGAATCAAAAAACTGTGGTACATTTACACAATAGAATTCTGTGTCGCAGAAAGGAACAAAGAGTTCCTACCCATCGTGGCAGCGTAGATGGAACTGGAGAGCATTATGTTAAGTGAAATAAGCCACACAGTAAAAGATAAATACCACATGATCTCACCTATAAGTGGAAACTATTCAACAAAACAAACAAGCAAGCTAAACGGAATCAGAGACATGGAAATAAAGAACAAACTGACAGTGATCAGAGGGGAAAGGAGAGGGGATAACGGGGGAAAGAAGGGGAAGGGTCAAGTCAAGGAACATGTATAAAGGACCCATGGGGTGGGGAGGGTTGAATGTGGGAGGTGGGGGTGGGGAAGGTGGGGAAGGGTATTGGGAGGAAATTGGGACAACTGTAATTGAACAACAATAAAAATTTTTTTTAATTAGATATAATTGACATATAACATTAAGAAAAACTCATGCATTAACTGGTCAGTCATCCAATTATGTTACATCATAAGGATGTTACAGGATAAGCTTTAAAGAATAATGTGTTTAAAACTGCAAAAAGCAAATCTGCTAAATCAATACACAAAGGACCTTGACACAAAGCTTCATCTCTGGGACATTTATTGAAATTCAGTTCCATACTATTTCCTTATTGAGTTTTGCTTTTCTATTTTCCTGGAAAATAGTCATAAAGTCAAATTTGACAAACTTATACTGGCTAATCACATTCTGCAAAATTAAATTACATCTTTATACTTCTACAGAGATATTTCAATGACTATTTTAGAAGAATAGAAAAGGTAATGAGGACTCATAAAATAATGCCATACTCAAACTCTCTAAAACTATTTTCTTTAACTTCTCAATTTTCAACAACATTCTTGTCTTAAGCACTGTCTATTATAGATTATCATTTTTAAACCACACCAAAAAATAAAAACACTAAAGTTTGAGACCCAAGAGATGTTCACAACAATTTGATCTGTTTTTACCAGATTTTATACATCTTACCTATAGTCACTGCCCAAAAAATCCTTTCAAGTACCAGCAAGAAAAGGCTTTCAGCTTTTGAGGGTGAAGATGGAAGTTTATTTGATTTTGTATCTGCAGCAGCTGGTGAGGTGCCTCACACCTCACAGGTATTCATCAGTATTTGTTGAATAAGAATGAGGATCTTGAGGTATCATAGATGTAAATGAAGGACAGACTGATCTGTTTAAAATCCTATTTTACTATGCAATCCTTCTGCTCACAAACCTACACTGCTGTTTTTAAATTTTTCCCATAGGACAGCATTCCAGATAGAATACAGAACATCTGGTTAAATGTGTCAGACAAACCATGAACAATTTTGTCATATAAGGTTGTCCCAAATATTGTATGTATAAAAGTATTACATATATGAGACATATTTATACTAAAATATTATGTATCTGAAATTCAGATTTAACTGGGCACCCTATATTTTTATTTGTTAAATCAGGCAACCCTCCCATGGGATTCAATATAAATTTCTATTTTATCATGGTTTTAAAAATGACTTAATTACCAGATGTATTGGGTAGAGATGGCCAAACAGTGAAGTAAGCCAGGCATCAGCAGAGTAACTAATATCTATCATTTTTATGAAGTTATTTTAAATTTTAGTTTAGAAATAAATAATCCAACAAAGTAAACTTAATCTTTGATGTTCAGAACTGTATTTTGAGTCCTGATCCTCCAATTAAGTGACCAAATGCCATTAAAAAGCCATTTATCCTCTACAACTTTATAAAATAATCCTAATTTCCTTATTGCTAGCTGCTCTAGTCTGAATGCTTGTGTCCCCTCAAAATTAATATGTTGAAACCTAATCCTCAATGTGATGGTATTAGGAGGTGAGGCCTTTGGAAGGTGCTTAGGTCATAAGGGTGGAGGCCTCATGAGTGGGATTACTGCCTTTATGGAAGAGACCCCAGAGAGCCCCCTTGCCGCTTTGCCATGTGATAAAACAGTAAGATGACTGTCTAGGAACAAGGAATAAGGACCTCACCAGATATCAAATCTGCCAGTGCTGTGATCTTGGACTTCCCAGGCTTCAGAACTATGAGAAATAAATTATTCATAAAACATCCAGTCTATGGTATTGTTATAGCAGTCTGACGGATGAAGACATTTACCATTTTGTCTGTACCATTCCCGTCATTTTGTATGCATTTGTATCAGACATGTACATACGAGCATAAATGTGTTATTTTTCATTTACAACAACGGCATCATATTTCACAAATTACACTGACATTTTCATTTTCATTTAAATGTTTAGATGTCTAAGAACACCTTTATTTCTAAATGGATAATATGCACACGTTGTGCAGGCAAATTCTAAAATGTTCCTCCTACGATCCCCAACTACTGGTATTCATGCCCTTGTGTAATCCCTCTCCCTTGGATGTGGGATGGCCTAGCGACTTGCTCTAAAAATCAGAATAGGGCAAAAGTGATGGGATGGCACTTCCGTGATCAGGTTGCAGAAATTGTTTACCTCGACTTTGTTAGCACCCCCCTTCAACAGCCCTCTCGGTTTTTGTGCTTTGATGAAGCAAGCTATCATGTTGGAGAGGAAGTAGGGAGGCCTCCAGCCAAAACACAACCAGGAACTGAAGCTCTCAGTCCAACAGTCCTCAAGGAACTGAATCCTGCCAACAACCATATAAGCTTGGAGGCAGGTCCTCCCACAGTCGAACCTTCAGCGAAGACTTCAGCCTTGGCCAACCTCTCACAGCCTTGCAAAGACCCTATGCAAAGGACCCAGCTAAGCCATGCCTGGATTCCTGACCCACAGACACTCTGAGGGAATAAATGTGTGTTGTTTTAAGCTGCTACATTTGAGGTAACTTTGCTATTCAGTAATAAATAACTAATGCACTCATGATACAAAACTTAAAAGCTATAAAGTTTATTTACGTGAAAACTTAAGTCTCTTTTCCATTCTTGTTTCTAGTCGATCAGATCCCTTTCCCAGAGGCAAATACTGTTACAAACACCAAATTAGATCACCATCCTGAAAGCATTTTAAATATTTAACAGACAATAATAAGCTAAATGTATTCATATCATTATTCATACTAAAATTCTGAAATTTACAAATGATACTAAGATCTTTGAGTTAGTGGAAGGTGAGAACAATAGGGATAATTACAGAATTATCTCATAAGAAACTATATGGAAAAGGCAGAAAAAGTGACAGGTAAGTGTCAGATGAACACATGGCAGAAATTCTAACTACATTTACAAGGTTGTATTTAATGAGCTGTTGCATACGACCAGAAAGAGATCTGAGAATCACTAAACGTTTATCCTCAATATCACTGATTCAGTGTCCTATGCTGACTGTAAAGGGGGCATTACCAGGTTCAGTGAAAACAAAACAGAAAGAATTGTATTATTACACGGCTCAAAGCCATGTCCATGCACCTGACAACACACATGGACAGTTCATCACATCTCACAGATGACGTGATATAGCTAGAAATGAACCCAAACGTCTTCTCTGATCTCCATGCTTGTGATTTTCTGCTCACCCAGAACCTGAGTTGTCTTAACATGAAAAGGGAGCCACAAGATTACCCCTTCTTTCTCAATGCCCGGCGTTCTTACCATCCAGCTTCCAGCTTCTTGGGAGATTCTAGGACTAAAGGAACATACTAGATTGGGAAGTATGATCTGTAACAGCCAAACAGACACATACAATCCATGCTTTTTAATTACATTGACTGAAATTAGTGTTTTAAGTACTTGATACTAATTGTTATTTCAAAGCAATTAATTAATATTTATAAGCCAATGTTTAGAACTAGACATTTTATATTTTTGTGCTAAATTTACCTCACCATAAACTATATTGATTTATTAATGTTCTTTCCCCAAAATCTCAATATTTTATACTTTTGTGTTTCATGATTTAAAAAAAGTCTCAAATCCTTTGTGTGAGAAGATCTACACTTAGATACTCATGTGTTCACACATAATTGGCACAGTTGGATAAAAGTTTAACGGATTTTATTTCCTGGTCCTTGTTCTCCTGCCCAGTTGGTTGAAACCCAGGATAGAAGATAAGACCACAAGAGGTAAATTAACTAGTTGCCCAATTTTACAAAAATACTATGAAAGTAAACAACTTTTTGGAAAATAGACTTCCTGTGTGTAGAATTCTTCTTCTTTTTCATAAGGAAAAATAAAGTGTTTTCATTCCGCCAATCAAAAATTATGAGATTTAACTGAAATTGTATCACCTTTATCCTTCTAAATTCAAAATACCATCATCTCTAAGATACAAACTGGATTCCTAAGACCCAAGCTAGATGAGGCCAGATGTATGTTTGAAATCTCACTAGAGGTTAAGACACCACAAGTTTACTTGTGTCTGAACCAACCCCACACAAACAACCATAAAGTGAACCCCTGTCTGCGATGCTTTGGCACTGTCTAAACACAGGAAAAGACCACGCTCCTGACCCGGCCTCCACTTCCACCCCAACCCAGACAAGTGGGTGTACCAGCTCTGCTGATATGCCACACATGACCTCTTTTACTGCTTTCACTGAGAACTCTGGCTAGTCCTCTGGCCAAGCTATGACCCACAGACCAAAGACCACCACGGGCTGGGGAATATCAATGAGATGTACAGGAAAGGCTCAAAACACCAGCTCCCAACCATAAACAGTTTCTGACCTAACCTACTGCTTCCTCTAATTATGGTCATCTCCATATTAGGAACCATGGTGGACTATTTTAAAATTCTTCAAGATTTCCTAGAATATGCCACCCACACAATATTTGATCTGGTAAAAGGCAACTAAGACTATAATTAATCTATAAACATATTCCTACAAGGGAACAGAAGTCATCCAAAACCTTCAAAGAATGTAGGGTTGGGCTAAAGTAGGTTTACAGTTGTTTGTATGGAAAAGAATACAATAATTAATAAATAATAATACAAGAATAAACTCGGTGTTTTGCATACTAATAATTGTAACCGTACTTTTGCCCACCCCAGTATAACTAGATATGCTGATTTTAACTTCATCTCTACCTGGTCCCTGGTGAACAAGCCAAAAAGCAAAAGGTGCCCTAAAAGACTGGTGGCCTACTTCAAAAAAAAAAGTAAGTGATGCTGTGTGAATAACCAGAAGTTTCAAGATGAGTCTGTTATCTACTGGGAGATAACTATAGCCTCTCTCTTCTCAGAGGCAAACTAATTTAATGATTTAACAGAACGTGTGGAATAGTCAAGACAAAGTCGGTCTCCCTGGTTTCCTACGTTGGACACTAACTATCCACTAAAACTCGTACCCAAGCTAATTCTCTTCTGGTGAAAGCGGCAAAAACAAAAATCGGAGAACCAGGAGAAACCTGCTACCCTGCTCACTTGAAATATCTGCTCACACTCCTTTTGGAATAAAATGAGATGATACACCACCTTCTTTTGGGTTAAATAAGTCACATAGGTATTGTATAAAATAATCAACTTTAATTTTAACACAATAGTTATTTCATGGGGACAAGGTCAGGGTTTTAGGACTGGAAAAGCAAAAATGAACAGAAAATTCTCCATAGAGATAAAAATTATACACATAATTTTTAAATTTATGAGACCACAATGTAAACCCAGTCGTGTGAGTCTAGTGATCTGGAACACAGATGCCAGTGTTCAGAAACTACAGATCGAGCATTATTGCGTGTAAGGAGTTGCTTTAAAGTAACGCAGATATCAGGCACTTAAGGCAACAGAGCACACTTTTGGTTCATACAATATCCAATACCAGGGTTCCTTGTCAGCAGACACCTCAGACTCTCTCCTCACTGGGTGTCGGCTCTCCAAAAATGTGTCCCAGTCCTCTCCATTTAGCCAGAGGGTAAGGAAAAAGAACACAGAGGTGGTACACTTAGGTTTTAGGCACTTCAGCCTGAAAATGAAACACTTCACTTTAGTTCACCTTCTATTTGCAAGAACTAGTTGCACATCACACCCAGATGCAAGACACGCCGGTAAATGTAGTTTTAGCTGGGCAGCTGCTTCCCAGAAATCACTCTGAAGAAGATGACTCTTTGGTGTGCAGTCAACAACACCTGCCACAATTGTGATGGTTGATGCGGTAAGAAAGTCAAATGTAGTAAGACAAGGCTACCTAGGAGATCTGCCTTTGTCCAGCTGTGTCATACCTGTGAAAATATGATAGGCTGTTCACTTGAAATTTAGCTAATTAAGACAATGAATATTTTAGGTCATTATAGATATATTAAATATGGAGCTAATGGTATTAACCCACAATTCATAATCATGCCTTTTGAATTGGTGATGCATAGCAATGTGAGATTAGCAGAAATATATTAACAGTTTCTGACACTGTACAACTCATAACCATAGCATAACATTAGCTGGATGGAATGAATACATGGAAAAATAAAACTTTTATCTTGATTAGATTTGAACCTCTTAAAAACAAAATTATTCACTCTCTTTACAAAGTTTCCTATCAATATCATTGTAACCGATTGCTTTTGTTGTATGCTTACTTGTGGGGGTTCTTTTTCAACCACGTTTGGTCAAAGTTGGATGCTTATAATCTTAATTCACACCTCAGTGGTTAGTCCCTAACATCAGCCCCTCTTCTGTGTGCGCTGCAGCATGCTCCTGGAAGCCTTTCCTACCCTTATGGGGAGAACAAGCCACTCCCTCTCGTGGGCTCCTACTGCCCCTGTGAATAGACGCTCAAAGATTTTCGCAAGGAGTAAATTAGATTATGTGCATAGAAGTGACTGCACAGTGCACAGCTTCTATTATAATTATCTGAAAAATTGAGATGACAACCCTGAATTCATAAGGCTGTTAGGAATAGTAGGCATAATGCATATTTAAATCTAGTAGGCGTTCCATGAAAACATATAATCATCATTTTTATTGCCGTTATTATTTTTCATCTCTCCTTTTAACAAGCAAAAGCAGAAGTTCTGGGCTTACTCTTTACTACCGCAGAAAAGGTATATGCTGAAGGCATAATAATTACAAGAAAGTATTTCTTAGGAGAAAAATGCAGCAGAAATTTGTTAAGCATAAAATGGGTAAAATGAAGACAGAATTTAGTCATAAGCTTTGATTCTAAATAACTCTTGAAAAACTTCATCACATATAAAGTGAAATTAATAGGTTGTCTAGACCAGTCATATTTATAGGTGCTTGGAAATAAATAGGGTGTGAGAACAAGAATGAAAAAATCTAAAAACATCTCCAGATTATGAAAAGGGCTGAGACTCCTGATCTGTTTGACAACGCAATTGTCTCCTGAAACCACAGGTGACATTTTCCAGGAAAGAAACAGGACAACCTCTTCAGTCTCTTTCTCCTCAATCTCCCACTCTTGGTGTACCAGAATCTGAAAGAAATTCATGGGACCCATACTGAGAAAACACCTCTAGAAAATGCATATTTTGAAAAATTCTCAGGACATCATATAAAAAATTCTCAGGACATCATGGTTTGACTTATTATAATCATAAGTTGGGAGTGATTCCCCTCCTTTAAAAAAGTTTATTTTTACTAATACTATTATAATAACCTTCATAATTTTTATCTGATTTAAATATGTCAAAAACAAATGAAAATTCACTTAAAAACATCTTAAAGACTCACCTTTCACTTAACTATCTACTAGAGATTCTGTGTCGAAATCTTTTATTTCTGGTTTTCAATGCAATCTCTATTCCTACAACCTGCTTGCTCTTCCTGTTGTAATATCAACATTTTATTCCTCATGGATTTTTAAAAGCCACAGATTTTTAGAGTTGAAACCGATGTCAAAAATAATCTAAATTAACTCTATCAAGAAACCTGAGAAACCAGACAAGTACAAGAGCTTGCCAGAACCCTGTACGTAAGAGAAGATCCTGGCTCTTCAGTTTCTGCAATGCCATTTTAAAAATGAGTATGTAAGTTGTTCTCAGAATCCAGCAATTGCCCCAGTTTTCTGAGCCGAAAGTACAGTGGTCTCCCCTTCTCTGCCAGGAATACATCCAAGACCCCTAATGCATTCCTAAAACCACAGATAGTACTGAACCCTACATACACTATTTTCCCATACATACATACTTATGATAAACTATAAATTTAATTTATAAATGAGGTATAGTAAGAGATGAACAACAGTATCTGATCATAAAATAGAGCAATTATAACTATGTATTGTAATAAAAGTATGTAAATGTGGTTTCTCTCTCTCAAAAAATTTCATTGTACTGTACTCACCTTGTCGTGTAAAGGAAGCACTTCATGGCTTCTCTCTGGCATACCCAAATTGCCAGTGTCATTACCCTTGGCTATTGGGTCGTTATTGAGTCGAACAAGGGTTAGGAGAACACAACCACTCCGACACCTCAGCCGTGGATCCGACAACACACAGGGCTGCTCAATGACTTACAGACGAGAACCAGGCAGAGCCTGGAGACGTTGATTGAAACGTTGGGCAAAGGGTTGAGTCACATCGTGGATGGGATGGTGCGGGACTCGCAAGATTTCATCAGACTACTCAGAATGGCACACATTTTAAAACTGACAAATGATTTGTTTTTGGAATTTGCATTTAATGTGTTTGGACCATGGTTGACCGCAGGTAACTGAAACTGCAGAAGGCGAAACGGCAGATAAGGGGGACTACTGTCAATGTGGGCATCACATGCAGCTCCATAGGATTAAGCGTATTAAAGCAGTGCTCCTCCATTCACGTGTTCCCAAACCTGCACTGAGCGCCCCATAGAAAACGGTGGATGCAAACATGCATGAGACGCAGTGCCTGCCTGCTGGTAGTTTACGTGCCAGTATTAGAAGGCAGGCATGTAAGGCAATGAAGTACCATGGGTGCTGTGCTAGATGGTGGGCATGGTGCGTGACGGGCACAACAGTAGGGGTGGTTATTGCTATTTAGGTTTTTTAAAAAAGGCTTCATTAGGGATGCCTTGATGCTTGACGTGATGTCTGGAAAGATGTAAAAATATTTCACAGGCAGGTGTGAATGGGGCTGGGTGGATATTGTAGACATGGAACATGAGCAAAGGCTTGGAATCGCCTGACACATCGAGGAGCTCCAAATGGCTGTGTGCTTGTCCCATAGAGACCACACAGGAGAGGGGCTGGTGAAAGGTAAGGCTGCAGAGACGAAGAAAGCCAGACTTCGCAGGTCCTCGCGCTCTGCAAAAACTAGCTTTCACCTTGGCACATAGGAATATTGCGTCAAGTTCTCAGATGTAATCCGTTCTGCCTGATAGCAACTTCTAATAGGGCCTGGAAGAGAAGTTCAGTTCAGGAATGACTCAACTTCATAAAAATATACATTTTTATATCATTGTATATATTATAAAATTAGGTGTTTTTCTTTACTGCATATGCATATTTATGCAAAATATTTTCATACTGCATATTTATATGCGTAAATATTGGTTGGCACATACACTGCTAAGGGATAAGCATATATTAGAACTTACACTCTATTGAGGAATTCAAACATTAAAGACCACAAACTTTAATGACTTATTATTTTAAATAATATTTTTTAAAAACATAAATGTCTTACCACAGAATCGGGGCATTAACATGAGGTATTCCTTCACTGAAATTGGCAAAACCCATAGCCCTTAGCCAAGTGTGGCCACAAAACATGCGTTCACCGGGGCTAAACTGAAGACATGTGCTAAGGAACAAGCCCTCGCACGCCCACCAGCTGCTGCTGGTGTTGTTAGGTTTGCCTTCTTTCCTCTGTCCTGCACCGACATGGTCACTTCTTCATGGCAACCTTACCACTGATGCTCTACCAAAAATTATTCAAACATCAGATTTTACACAATAATTCAAATACACTGATTCCAAAGAATGCTTTTCTCCCCTCAAATATGTTCTGCAAAGTGCCTGTCTGTGGTTGATCAGTGTAGCAAATGTGCTTTTCACACTAAAACAGGCCTGCAGCTGATGTTTTCTATTTGTACATCTCTGCAGCTTTCCAGCTCCCCCTCTTCAGGTCCTCTCTGGTTTCAGGCTCCTGGACTGATGCCCGTGTTGCTTCAGGTAGAGACTTCTGTGCTACTGTGATTGATTTTGGGTGCGAAGAGAGACTTCCTGTTGTGAATCCAATCCCGAATGCCCACAGCTTCAACTCCAGTGTAGACACAGGGTCTCCGCCTCATGCTTTCTCTGTCCACAGTTCCACTGAGTTCACTCTTTAACCACGACCCTTAACCTCTTGGCTACTCAAGTTCCAAAATTCTCAGTTAATTTTCATGAAGAAATGGGCTTCGTGAGGGTAAAAATGATGTCATCTTAAGAAAAACATTGTTTAAGTCCATGTTAAAGAATCTATCATTTAAAAAATGTTAATGTCCTCAGAGTTAGTGATAATACTTCAATAAAGAAATGCTGTTAGATTTTTTTTAATTACTTTATTGTTGTTCAATTACAGTTTGCATTTTCCCCCCACCACTCGCCCCCCACCCCAGCCAATCCCACCCCCCTCCCCTGCTCCCACCCTCCCCTTGGTTATATCCATGTGTCCTTTATAGTGGTTCCTGGAAACCTTTCCCCGAGCTGTTCCCTCCCCCTTCCCCTCTGGCCATTGTTAGATTGTTCTTAATTTCAATGTCTCTGATTGTATTTTGTTTGCTGTTTTCTTTTGTTGATTATGTAAGTATGGGCAAATGTTCGCTATCAGTGTGTGATAGAGGGGTTCAAGCATGGCGCCTGTACGTTGTATTGATACGCAAGACCCATATGCTCAGAATTCATTGTTATGGATAAAGAATTAAAGGGTTAATCATTAACAATTTAATAAATACTTATTTACTCTGTAACAATTCTGTGCGTCTTAAGTGATTTTTTGTTTGTTTAAGTGACACTAATGTTTATTGACAGTAAGACCACTTTTTCAGGAGCTGAATTTTATTGACTAAGTTATTGAGCAATGGAATAAAGAGTTACATGGTGTTTCTTTTTCATATTTCTAAAATGTCCTAATTTCATGTATGAACTTAAAAATGGCACTCTCTTATCTTCACCCTTGTCTCCCACTCTCTCGTAAACGATGCCTCTCTTCTCTGGACCACAAATGATAAATACACTGGTATAGGCTTCTGATTAGATATAATCTCCGACTTGTCTATGGCAGGTTGGTGATGGTATCAAAATATCAAAAATTTTACCTGAACCTTAATTGAAGGGAATAAATAATTATTTACAGAGCCAAAAGAGTTGAAATAGTCGATTATACTTTTCTAAGTAGAATATAAATACAAATATCTAAGTAAACTAGAAGCTGGTAATAAAGTCCATCAAAACAGTAACATCTGGACACTTAAATTTTTCTATTATATGGGAATTTTCATGTAATTCTTGAAAAAAATATAATGTGCTTAAATGTTTCTGCAAGTCTTAAATGTTTCTACAATGTCTATATTTTATTATCCCAAGCCACTCTTTATTCCAATTTAACAAATAAACTTTCCCTTTCCACACACAAGATTTACAGGGAATTTGATCATTTTGACCTTTCGATTCTAACAACCAAGGGTTAGCCTAATCAAGAATGGAAATAGTGTGGAAATGTTACAGATTTTCTCTGGTTTAAATAATTTAAAATGTTAATTCTGACAGCTGGAAAATCTTACTCAGGAAAAAAGTGTGTCAGCAGCATGTTTTATTAAAAAAAAAGAAGCATGAGCCTCATCAAAGTCAGAATGAATGACACTCTCCGTTTGGTCCTTTACAGAACTGCCTCCCTTGTAAATCACTTCATCTTCTCATCCCGGAAGCATCCCCGTCGCATTCTTTAACCGTGAATTCACAGTCCTCTACTGAGTGAGACCTCAGGCCCTGGAGCCTTTTGAGTGAGTGTGGGAAGTGGGGAAGGAGACAAAGTGACCACCTGGAATGGCTGAATGAAAAACCACAGAGCAGCACGAGAATGCTTTGGTTCTCTTGGCCTCTGTGTTCCCTCTCACTGTGTAGCAGGTCATTGTTGGGAAATATTTGCTCACCTGGCATTCCAAGAAATGGAAGGCCCCTCCACTGTCTTAGAGTTCTCACTAAACATAGGAATGTTCTATCCTGCCAGTGTAAGAGACTGACCGAACCAGAGTGCTCTGAAATCCTTTTCAGAAACACTGCCACCGTGTGGCACTTTGGAGCCACGGCCGGAAGAGTCCTGGGGTGGGTCATGTGGTTCATCTTAGGATGGCTGGGCTCCAGGGAAATCTATTCCTATAACTCTCAACGTTCATATTAAATCATTTCCGTGGGAACAGAGTAAACCATTGTGAATACTGTGGAAATCTTGTTGTTTTTAGGGTTTGTGAACTTCCCCTACTAAACCAGCAGGATGACAAACTTATGTGGGCAATGTGTTTAAAGAGGAGGAAAAAAAGTTTTTAAAAGCAGAAATAAAAAGTCTGTTTTGCAACTTTATAAGCTGTATGTCCTATTTTATAGAGATAGCTAGCATCTGAATTATTGAAAAGTGTGTTTAAAACCCACAAATCAATGATGTCTATTCATTTGGAATGTATCCAATTTAAGAGACATAATCCCCCCCATGCACACACGCACTCGATGTCCATACAACCTATAGACTAGTTATACCACCATCACTGTAATAAATTATTTAATCCAATTTATATTAAAAGAAATATTTGGTAGATAGAAGCTGACACCTTAAGTGGAACTAATGATAAACAGGCCCGTCTATCTTCAATCTCGCTTCACATATGAATCTTAAAATGGCAATATGAGGTAAATAAATAGTGCTATCTCCATTTCACAATGGAGAAAGCTAAATAAAGAGATTAAGTACAAAATCTCAAGAAGATATTAAATACTTTAAGTGGACTGAGAGACCTCCTAGCCCTAATTTCTGTTCCAATGTTCAAACTTCATCTGTGATTTTCTTTCATGCAAACACCTTTTAAATACTCAAAAAAAAAAAACCCTGTAAATGTATATTTTACATTTCCTTATTAAGTTACTGGCTTTATATATTCTGAGGGAAAAATGAGAAAAAAGTAATGTAGAAACCTTATCCTTCTTTCTAGAGGCGTATGAAGTAACTACTGATGCATACAACAAAGACCTCACATCTAGTCCCATCCCAAAACAACCCACTTCATCTAAAGATGTTGCAAATCACGAGGACCTGCTCCTCATAAATTTCAGTGACAGTATCACAGGCTTAAAACATGCATAGAACATGAGCCAAGCATTTTTGTCTTCTAATTCATTTCAGTCTCTCAAAAACCCCGTGAGCAAGCTAACAGTATGTGCACGTGACAGGTGAAGAAACAGGTGTAGGTCAACTAAGGTCACACAGCTATTTGGTGGCAAAGTGGGACTCAGAGGCACTGTCTGGCTCCCGAAGCAGCCCTCTCAAGCACTCACACTGCTCTCAGTTAGGAACCACTTTACTTCTGCAGCATCTAAAGTAAATTGCCATTCTTCTATTTTATGTAGCAAGTTATCTGATGAATCACCTCCAAACAATTCAAACAGCGTGACAAAAACCCATGTCCTTGAAAGGTCATCATAATTCCAACTTAATGGGCATGAACATGGATTTTCATGTGACTAATGCCATTTGTCTAAATGGCAAGCTGCTGCGTACTTGAAATGACAAACCCAAGCTTCGGTAGTAAGGGATGGAGGGGGGGTGACTGAGATCTTTGTACACCTGAACAATAACCTTGTAGTTCTTAAATAAGCAGAATTTAGTTGCATATATTACCTTCGTCCATTTTTAAACTGAAAAAAACAAAAACCCATTCTATTTCATTTTATTTAGGGCTGATTTATACTCATATATTTTCTTCTAATTCAGAAGTTATAAAGTCATTGTAAGAACTAGTCATTTCCTCCCCTTTTTAATGGGACTCCAAGGTGCCCTTTAATAAAGCTGAACGCCATTCCCATAAATGAAACTGCCAGTTAATGATATTGTAGATAAGTAATGTTTAACTCCGGAGTGTGTGTGTGTGTGTGTGTGTGTGTGTGTGTGTGTGTGTGTGTGTGTGTTTTAACCACAAAACCAGAGAGGGAAGTGTGGGAGCAAGTGGGTTGGACAGTGGCACAAAAACCTCATGACACATCTCTCCGCCTCCCTGTGTCAGGGGTGGGGGGTGTCTGCAGCAGCGTTTAAATTCTGGGAGGTCCAGCTGTCAGCAGCAAGAAGAGGAGAGAGGACTGCAGTACCGTCTGGGACTGGACACTTCTCAGACCAGGGGCAGCCTTCTCAGCCAACCGCAGACCACGGTAAGACTGCAGTTTGCTGTCCTGCTGCTGTCCCAGGCATCCGGTGTCAGTTCATGGGGAAGGTCGGGGGTAAGGAAGTGTCACTGCGATGCTGGTAACCAGATTTAAATTGTTCTAGTCTTTTGAATAAGCATGCCAGATACACTGCTGATGTCCTGTAGGAAAGGTGACCTGCTGTTTTGAAAGCCAGTCAATGTAAAACCTAAAAATTTTTCCATTCAGTCCTCAAAAGGAATGAAACTACTTCTCCCAATTAAAAGAAAAAAAAAAAAGTAAAATTCTATGACCCTTTCAGATTATTTTACCCATATCATTTTCAATGGATAGATGATTGTGGCGGCATTTAGAAGGAAAAGGACCTTCAGTGTTCATGTAGGTTAATGATAATGCTGTTTTTAATTATTTGACTTATACCATTTTCAAGGAAAAAACTTTTTTCTGAAATATATTTTTACTTCTGTATTTAGCTGTTAAAGTTTTCACCAAAAAAATGTATGACGTTGTGTAGACTTATTATTAAAAGTAAAAAAGCTATTGACTATTTTCAATGTTTCTTTTTTTGTTGCAAATTTCTAGAATAACTTAACTTTAGAAATAGCTTCACATCACCTGTGTGGCACCTTTTTAATAACTTAAGTTGAAATTGTATTTGAAATGCGTGCTGAAAATATGGAGAAAGCAAATTTCTTTCCTAGTTTTATTTTCTCTCTGTGTTTTTCTTCTCTGAAAAGTAAATATTCCAACACTATCTTATTATTTTAATGAAATTAGTGTTGGTCTGTGTTTAGGGTTAGATAGCTGGCAATATCAGGTAATAAAAGTGCAATCTCTGGAGCTCTAAATTTAAAAGTTGCATAAATATAGACTTGTGAAATTCCTCTCTCCCTTGCCTAACAGTGAAAGATAGAGAATAATGTTAAAAAGTTTTCCCTAGGAAGTAGAAAATATTCTACAGAAAATAAATTTCATTTGTGATTATTTTGTAATGTGATAGCATAATGAGGTATCACTGTTTTAACCTGTAAAGAGATCAAATATTCATCACAAAATATTTTGCAGGAAAAATCACTACCATGAGAACTGCAGTGATTTGCTTCTGTCTCTTAGGCATTGCCTACGCCCTTCCAGTGAGTACAATTCTTACAGACAATTCCTCAGAACCAATGAACTGTGTGCTCCCATGTGCTGGGGACACATTCACATTGTAATCTTTCTTCATCTTTTCTGTTTCAAAGGTTAAATATGCTGATTCTGGCAGCTCTGAGGAAAAGCAGGTAAGCATCTTTTATGTTTATCATATAGTTAAATTATTTATGCAACTGCTTCAAGAAGCACTACAAATGTGTCTGTTGCAATTTTACTTATTTTCATAGTCAAGCTTGTTAATTTATAAGTAATTATTGACAGCCTGCTTTCCATCTAGGCCAAGACCAAGCACAGTATAATTTTTAATAAATATATGCCCCAACCACTAAACTAGATATTTTGCATACTAAAATAATGTTCAATGCCATTATCATTTATGTAAAGTGAGTTCTATGAAGTTTTGTGACTTTTTCTTCCCATGAGTCAACATACTATTCTAGAGGTAGAAACTTCCGTCCTCTGCTTTCGTTAGTGGAAGGCTGCATTTACAATGGGCCTCACGTACTGGACAAGCTTATATGACGACAATATTCACAGTATCTCCTAAGATATTTTCTAAGAAGCCCATTATTAAAAAGAAAGTGTATTTATGCTGTTTGTACCTATTGTGCTTGTCAGCTAACTTTAGATCACATTCTCTAACCGAACATAAGACCAAATCAAACTCCTTTAATTATTTGACCGGCACCATAGATGGCTCTGCCCCGCCACAATAGGTGGAACTGTGCCCGCCAAACAACAAATGGGCATTGTCCCTAGGAGCCTGGACAAAAAAAATTGACACAGAGGTCAATTCAGATGAACAGAATAAAGGCCAATATAAAGTTGCCTGGAGTCACTGTAATTAGATTGCTTAATGGAAACTCTAAGAGAGGTATTGTTGCTTGTGGTTAGGTGTGCAAGCAGGTATGTGTAGGTGTGTCTGTTCTATAATTGATTTAAGAACACAAGTATTGAATTACAGCAATTAGCCAGAAAAATTAAAATTTTCAGAGAAGATAGAGGTCACACTCTTTGAAGCAAGAATTAACGTCTCTTTAATTAAAAAAATATAGCACATGAAGCCATGCAGTATAAGTTATTAAATGATATTTAGGAGATAATTGAAGAGCTCAATCTTCTAGAACCCTAAATATGTAGAGCTAGTAGGAAATACAGGAAGGCTATAAGAAGACACCTCTGAAGGTGAGCACTGGTTATCTATGAGTATGATAATTACTGGGTGGATCTTAGTCTATTTTGCTTAACTTTATTTTCTTCATATTACTTTTTTAAATGATAAATTTAATCTATAAATACATTCTCCCTAAACCTGTATTACATGTATATAGGAAATGTATACCTATATAATATATAAATTATAACATATTTCTATGTCATACTTACATATTTTTAAAGAAAAAAGAAGGAAACTTTGAACTCATGTAGGTCAGTAGTTTTTTATACCTTTTTAAGGCAAGGAACCCCTTCTTTCAGCAAAAACTTTCAGAGAAGCCCAACCTGGAGCTGCTCTGGTTTAGCCAGCCATGGGGAAACGTGTAGTGTGAGTGGTTTCTTCCCTACTCGTCTCCCCCCAAACCCCCAACCACCTCAGTGGGTGCGGAAGGAATTCTATGGAACCCTCAAGGCTCCTGTTCTCAATGACAGGGATGTGAAGTGATTGGCCATGGGTGATACAGCCCATCAGATGACATGCACTCAGAGCAATTTCCAAGCCTCTGCAGTAGCATGTTATAATCATTGTCTAAATAAATAACTTGGGTAAAGGAAAGGACATTCCATTCACATCTTTGGCACATAAAGCAATAGAACTTTGGTGAGGTGATGTTAATATTTTATTTCTGCACCATCCACTGAGATAGCCTCTAGACTCATGAGGCTATTCAACATTCAACATGTAGCTAGTGCAACCAAGCAACTAAATTTTTTATTTTATTTTAATTGAATTTAAATAGCCACATAGTAGAGGGAACAATGAAGATCAACGCTAATTAGGGGCACCTCTGCTTTAGTTGTGATTTATCTGAGAGGAAATTTCCACTGGAACAGGAAAGCACGGTGTTCAAATCAGTATGCAGAGCCAGATTGTCTGCATTTGAACCCTGGCTTGCAACACCACTGTGGCTTAGTTTCTCCTGATCTGCAAAACTGGAAACAATAAT
This sequence comes from Macrotus californicus, assembly GCA_007922815.1. NCBI lineage: Eukaryota > Metazoa > Chordata > Mammalia > Chiroptera > Phyllostomidae > Macrotus > Macrotus californicus. Next base: position 2,714 of record VMDR010010085.1, on the reverse strand, counting down.
GACATCTATCTCATCTGGGGTTGGAAGGATGAAATGAATGGGTACATTTAAATCACTTGTAAGGGTGCCTGACTCACAGTAAGTGCTATGTAAGAGTTTATTAAATGAATCTTCCAGAAAAGAAATAAGTTAAAAGAGGTATAGCAAAGACTCTGGTTTAATCATATACATGCATATTGGGCTTACCCATCAGTATGGGTGAAGTATAGTGTTTTCTTTTTTCAGCTTATCAGTTAGAGATCCTTATGTTTCTTTTTAAAAATAATGACAAATATGTGACTTTTTTGTAGCTTTACAAATATCCAGATGCTGTAGCTACATGGCTGAAGCCTGACCCATCTCAGAAGCAGAATCTCCTAGCACCACAGGTATATTTTATTTTAACTTTAAAAATTATATTTCTTGCAATTAAAAAACAACAACAACAACAAATTAGACACCACCAGGCCGTTTGGGCTGGGTAAGTGCATCCTTCATGCCTGTTGGTGAATGGGAGCTTTGGACACCAGTTGGTCTGCCACATTGACTTTCTCCCCTTCAAAAGTCATTCACCAGCAAGGCTGAAAAATAAGACCTGCTTCGAATGGAAAAGGCTAACTTTTGAATAGAAAGGTGCAGCATGCATGATATACACTGACATATGCCTTTCCTTCTTCAGAATACCGTCTCCTCCGAAGAAACTAATGACTTCAAACAAGAGGTGAGTTCTCACTTTGGGTCAGAGGCCCACCTGCCTTGAAGAAACTAAGAAGCCACTCTTTCTCCGAATGACATTACTTGGGCTCAATTCTGATAAAATTCCATTAACAAATTTTCTAGTAAATTGCCAATCTAAAACTTGCTCAGAAAACAAACATCATGTATTAACTAAATGCCAGAAGTACCAGATTTCTTCAGATAAGTTTAGTGTGGCAGGAAATGTTTATTAATGTGTTATTTGAAATACTAAGCCTCTTATAATTGATTTAAGGTATTTTATAGATATCTAATATCTGTGAAACATCTATTTAATTCCTATCAAACCCAAGATTTTGCCTCTAGGAACATTTCTGTTTCTAACATAATGGTTTATTTCACAACTATCACTAAGGCTGTTAATTAGGACTTTATTAGGACTATTAATATATTTGCTAAGCAAAGAAATAAGCTAAACTTGTTTTCCTTAAGATTCTGTTTGAATATGCTAAAATCTCTAGCAAGAAAAGTTAGATAAGTGACCCAGTATATTTGCTAATTGGAAGTTTAATAGATATTAGCTGGTTAATTCAATTGATAGATCTGAGCTGCATTTTATAAACATGGTTACCAGAGGTAACTTTTTTTTAAAGATTTTATTTATTTATTTATTTATTTTTAGAGAGAGGGGAAGAAAAGGAGAAAGAGAGAAACATCAATGTGTGGTCACCTCTTGTGCATCCCCTACTGGGGACCTGGCTGCAACCCAGGCATGTGCCCCGACTAGGAATCGAACAGGTGACCCTTTGGTTTGCAGGCCGGCACTCAATCCACTGAACCACACCAGCCGGGGCCAGAGTCACCTTTTGATTATCCATGCTAATAAGGAGGTGGCTTTAGGTTTTGGTGTATGTATTATTTGGGTGCTCTGAGGTCCTGTGAATTCTCACTTCTAATACAAAAAGTAATCTTACAATTATGTATCTATATTTATTGCATTATTGAATTTGGCATATTAAATAATGTCTAATGTGAATAAGAAAAAACAATGTTACCAATATAAATATTATACTTACATATTTGACTTAAAAATTTCTAGGAAGATAACTTTTTATGGGAAAGCAAGAAAAATACCTCAATTATGATTCCATTTATCCTTGTGTTAAAAGAGAAATTGGAAGATGCTCACTCTAGCTCTTAAAATCCATTGGAGTGTGTTGTTGTGGGTACAAAGATCCTGAAACTAAATAAAAGAAAGACAGTAAAAGACTAAGGAACTGTAAAGGCTAAGGAAATAGAAAAGCACTTACACTAATTTGCCTGACCACCTTGATTTTTAGACCCTCCCAAGTGAGTCCAATGAAAGCCATGACCACACAGATGATGTGGATGATGATGAGGACCATGTGGACAGCCAGGACTCGATGGACTCAGATGACTCAGACGACACTGATCATCCTGACGACTCTGACAATTCTGATGAGTCTCACCACTCGGATGAATCTGATGAACTGGTCACTGATTTTCCCACTGACTTTCCCGGAACCCCCGTTGTCACTCCAGCTGTCCCCACAGGAGATACATATGATGGACGAGGTGATAGTTTGGCTTATGGACTCAGGTCAAAATCTAAGTCCCAAAGATCTTTAGCCCAGGTAAGTCCTTTAACAGATACATCAGATGGCTATGATTAGAGCCCAATTCTAGGAACCAGAGTCTACATGTTCACTCATTCATTCATTCATTCATTCAGCAAGTATTGTTATTACTTTATGACCATTGAATTCAAAACCTTTTTCTCTTGGTGTCTTTTTTTGTTTAAGACCACATAATTTCTCTCTAACTTTATATCTCAATTACAATGCTTTTTTTTCCAAATCCTGGCTATTAAGCATTGATTCTATTCACTTTTTTTTATTAAAAGGAGACTTTGGAAAACAGCAATTATTTTCACAGTGCAATGGTCATATTTTGAAGCTAAATACCTACAAGGAATGGGAGGGTTACTAATTACATTGACTCTGTTGTCAAAGGATCAG